>CAXKVX010004487.1:0-16675 GCA_964058865.1 Eleocharis quinqueflora
AAAAGCAGTTGAAGTCACTCAGAGAGCATTCCAAGAGGAACGACACCAGGACATTCTTACTGTTGCTATCGAGACGAAGGAGCACGGAGGGAGAGTGCGTGGCTATCCAGGATAGGTCGGGCTGACAAATGTCTTCGGAAAGGGGCCAAGAAGAAGGAATACCTACGGGAATAAAGAAAAATGGGTCAACTGAGAGGAGTACGAAAGATTGCAGCAATAATTGCATCAAATGCAAGAGTTGATGGTTCAAGCGGGTCCAATTCGTGCGGTGCTACAACAAACTATGAGTTTACCACAGTTTCGTCCGTACATGACCCAGAGTACTCATCCTATGATGAGCTCCGATGATTTACAGGTTATGTTTCTTTCTCTTTATATTGCATACTTAATTCGTGTTATTATTTTTGTTCATTTCGTTTATATCATCTTTTCTTGTTTATTCTTAAGGAGCCTTCACCGTGCAAGCTATTCGTTGCACGTGACAACGAAAACGTTATGTTAGTGGCGTACGAAACGATAAGGCCACATAACATCGTTCACGGAGTACCCGTCCCTCCCGACTTGGTTATTGTGGGGATCGATGAAGTGGTTGAAGGCCAAGAAGACACGCCTGTTCCGGTTCCACTAGATGGATTAAGTACCGCGCGTGAACATATCGGTTATTTTCTTACTTGGCCAGCAATGTTAGTCCAGTTGTATACTCCCAAGAAGGTATTCAATAATTCTCGATTTTTTATGTAATTAGGTCGAATTTTACACTAATTAGTTGATTTATGCACATATTACTCTCGATCCGAAGACAAAAGAAAAGGCGCCGATGACAAGCCCGGCTCGTCCTCAGAGGGAACCGCTCCTTTCCGATGATTATCTGGCACTCCTAGATGACTCGGGCATGAAATTATACAATACGGTGAGCACCTTCTTGTACTATTTAGAGAAGTAATAATCAATTGTGTTATAACCTGACTTGAATTGCAATTTCACAAAATCTAATTTAATAGGTGATGAACCAACGAGATGACCAAACCGTATTCGAATTCGGCAATCTAAGTTTGTTCGGCTTAGAGAACCTGCACTACCTGCCAAAGAGTGAGGTCATGGACCTCCTCAAGCCGGGTTCTTGGCTAGGTGCCACCCTTCTTCAAACGTGGTGCAAGTAAGGATATACAAACTTATTATTAATTCAAACTATCCATTAATGAAATTTATATATAATTGCAATATATTAACATAAATGCAGGGCTCTAGCGGAGCATCTTGAGAACTTCGGGATCTTGTTGAGGTTTGCTTTTCTTGATCCTGCATGTTGCTCGGTGCCTAACGTGCTAACCGATTTTGCCTCTACGGTGAATTACGTTACGTCATTCTTCTCGGCTCTGCAAGACTCGTCGTCCATTATCTTTTTGCCGTACATTCAAGGGTTAAAAAAATTCTCTTTTTTGATAATATAATAACTTATTATGAAATGCACTTACTAAATTTGATGTTATGAATTGTAGTCCTCATTGGTATCTGCTTGTTTTGGAAATCTCCTTCGAGTACGTCTATGTTGTTGATTCGCAAAACAAATCGGGGACAAGCTAGATATCGTTCCCGTTTTAAATGCGTAAGTTATCTCAATCTCAAGAACTTCTAATATATATATATATATATATATATATATATATATATATATTTAGTTGTATTGATTGACTTGTACTAATTTTGTACAGGGTGCTTCGACAATACTATCAACGGATGCAATCAAGCAAAACGAGCAAATTCGAGGTCAAACAACTCAAGGTACGTGTTCTATACTTATTTTGAATTGTACTCGGAATTAGGTTAAGTTAGTAGGATTTGAGTATTTTCTCAAAATGGTATGTTACTTTGTAATTTTTGTAGAGCCCTCCGCAACCTAATAGCTGGGAGTGCGGATATTGCGTGATGCGATCGATGTATCAGATAGCTACATCGTATCATGATGCATCTAGTTTGAGATCGCTAAAGCTTAGGATGAAAATTAACTATATTTTCGATTGAGTTATACATCTACACATTATTATTGTATTATCGAAATCCAATAATATTAACCCTACTTTTTTTAGAAACTTCATCCGTATCCTTCTTCGTATTCGTCGAGCGATATTGTCGAGGTAAAAACATTGATTTGTAATTTTGTCAATTATTATTTGTGATGTTGTGTACATTTGTGATTTTGGAGATTTATGATGCATTTGTATGTTATTTTTGTGATATTGTATACACTTTGATTGTTGATTGGATGTCATGTTGTTTTATTGCGATGTGTGCATTTGTATGTTTGTATATGTGTGTTTGTATATGTTGTATTATTGTGTATATGTGTGTTTGTATGTGCTGCTGGAGCATGCTGTATTATATAGGCTAGTAAAATGGACTAGCCACCAAAAATATAAAAAAATAAAGAATAAAAACCTTTAAAACCGGACTCTAACTTTGAGTCCGGTGTAAAAACCCAAAGAATCGAAGTTTGGCAGCAACCCTTTAAAAGCGGACTCTCAACCTTTAAAAGCAGATTGGAAGGGTGAGGTCCGGTGTAAAATATTCTTTTAACAATGGCCCAGCGTGGACAAGGTCCGGTCTAAAATCCACTTTTAATAGCGGCTCGAGCTTACAGGTCCGCTTTTAAAGGTCCAACATGTAACAACGGAGCCTTCGGGCTTTTAACAGCCCTCACTTTAACAGCGGGGCAAGGTCCGCTGTTAAAGGCCATTTTGGTCCGCTTTTAAAGATCAAAACTGTAGTAGTGAAAGTAGAAAAATTTGCAATTTCAAACGGATTTGAACTATCTCAGCTTGTGTGAAATTCTGAAAACATTATATAAGTTATTTAGAATTGAGAAAGGATCATTAGAAATTAGTTGCTTTCATCTTACAGTAGTCCAATATAATTTTGCTTGATTTGCTATCTAAAATAATTTGACTTGATTTGCAGGTTGTCATTCAATGTCAATACAGCTAGAGCTCAACTAATGATAATGTCAGAGGCATATCTAGGAAGAGATCATACAACTAGAGCTCAACTAAGAGTAAGTTAATTTGTTAATCTTTTTTCACCATTTATATCTATATTTTGTTGGAATTGAGACGTCAATTCTTATAAATAAATTTGGACTACATGTTATATGATTAACATATCTCATACTGTCACCTATATTGCGAGGAATATTAAAAGGATATAAAAAAGATTTGGTTGAATATTTAAATTGTATATATTTTTGGTAATTTTTCAAATTGATTTATATAAAATGATATAAAAAAGATTTGGCCGAATATTAAAATTGTATATATTTTTGGACACTTTCGTAAAAAGTTTTTGTACAAAAACTTTTGCGGATTGTATATCCGCCAATCATTTTTTATATATTTATTAATTTTGTTGAGAGCTTCTTTCTTGACTTGTTTGCAAATAATATCAAAATTTAAGCATGTATTTACGATAGTAAATATGATAATTTCGAAAAGAATTAAAGAGAATTTAATATCAAATATTTCAAAAAATATTTTCTATTAATTACTGTATCTTTTCAAGATATATTTTTATTAGTATAAAAAGTTTTGGGTCTCTAAGCATTATTGTTATGATATTTTAGGGCACATGTACTGTGAATTAGCCTTCACCTTCTCCTCGAAACAATATAATTTCATTAACGTTTCATTATTTAAAAAACAAATTTCTTTGATCGTAGTCGTTTCATTTGTCTTGAAATGAAACTAAAACTGATTAAACAGATGGCTATTGACAACCCTACCCATATGTTGCTTCAGTTAAACGTTGGTTTCCTTTTTTTTTTTTTTTCCTTTCTGGTAATATTGGAATGCTTTGCAGTCACGAGTACTCTGCTGCTGACCAAGTGCAAGTGCAGACTACATTCAATTATCACATAGTCGATTTATATGAATATTCAGCTGAAAGTTAATTCTCACTAGAAACTCCCCTTTGTAAAATTCTGATTAATTAAGGAAACAAAGTAAAATGTAAGAATCGACACATGATTTATATGATGTTGATAAATGCAACATTGATCCAAATTTAAATCATGACTCGAATTGAGTAAATAATTGCAAGTTTCTACAGAAGGAAATCAAGCAAATCATGCTTAAGAGATCAAAATTTCTAGAATTATTCTAGAATATATCTATATATCTCTATGGAAAATATCTAAATTCTAGAGATCTCCATTGAATAGTATAAATAAGGATGTCATTTTCCATCAAGCAAATCAAGCAAAGCAAGCAAATACAATACACTTGGAAGAGAGTTTGTAAAAAAGAGCTAGTAATAGTTATGAGGTTAGAAAATATTAAGAAGTTAGATGTGTAGTATTTTGGAGGTACAAAATATTTGAGTAGTAGAAGTTGTAAGAATATATTTTGAGAGATTAATAAAATAGTTTGTATAGTTTAGTGCCTCCATACTCAACAAACTGGTATTAGAGCCGGTGTTGTCGGGGTCAAGCATAAAGCCGAAATTCTGTCGGAATTTCGCTAATCCAAATAGAAGCATCGAAAAGTTGCCGACTATCGACATCTCGAGACTGTGAAGTGCAAAAGACTAAAATCCAAGAGAAGACTTACTAGACGTCGAAGCCATGAATTTATCAGGTACTATTGTCGGCATGTTCGAGACAACTTCGTCGGAGGTTGCAATAGAAGCAACCATGACAAAATCGACCGATGACCCCAAAGCCAAAGAGAAGAAGACTATGTCCGTAGAGCAGAATGTCGAGGCTCTACGGAAGTGGCAAATTAAGGTTGGTAAGGCAATGTATGTACTACGGACATCTATTGAAGATGAGCCGCTCGAGTACATCAGAGAAGTTGCCACACCGAAGATCGTCAAGGACACCCTAGCAACGTTATTCTCAAAGAAGAATGACGCGCGTCTCCAGCTACTGGAGAAGGAGCTCATGACAATCTCACAAGGGAGCATGACAGTCAGTCAATACTTCACGAAGGTGAAATCCCTCTGCAGCGAGATTGCCCAGATAGACCCTGAAGAGAAGATGAGCGAGCAACAGATGAGGAGGATCATCGTCAACGGGCTGAAACCCGACTATAGCGGGTTCATGGCAGCCATCCAAGATTGGCCAACACAACCAACATTTCTAGAGTTGGAGAATATGATCGCGAACCAGGAGGCTTTAGCAAAGCAGATGGCCGGAGTCTCAATAAAGCAAGAAGAATAGACATTGTTCAACAGTCAAAAGAAGGGTCGACCTGACCGAAAGTCAAGAGGTAGACCTGACGGAAGACCTAGCTGGCAAAAGAGATCTAAGAAGAAGACTAACTCTTCAGGGGGAGCTTGCAACCGAAGAAGCGACGAACGTCAGCCCAAGGAGCGAACACACAAGTGCTACAATTGTGGCAATAAGGGACACTACGCGCAGGCTGCTGGTCCAAGAAGAAGGGCCAAGGCAACGTGGCAACATCAAGAAATTGCCATGACGAGAAAAGCCGAGAATGTGGTAGCAGCGAAGATGACTGTGATGTCGAAGCTGCGTGCACAGTTGCAATCACCGAAACATAAGAGAAGAGAGCAGAGAAGCAATAGGTCGCCATGAATGCTGTAAGTAAGTGATAAGTGCATATTTAATGATATATTTGTACAAGGTTTGACCCAAAAACATACCCAATTTGTTTGAACCATGTTAATTTCAGCACTTGTTTTGTTACTAGAACGTGTTACTGCCGTATTTGCATTTTTGTGAATTTTCAGGAACTCTAAAAAGACAAAAAAGTTTCTGTCAAGATTCTCGCCGAGACTCTTGACAGCAGCTCCTCAAGAAAAGACTGCAGATTCTGAGTTCTCTCATATGATCAGTGCGCAAAGTTTAAAAAGATTTTTTGGAAATTTTTGGGATTTTGATTTATATCACATTTTTGGCAAGGATGCCTGGCGCATGAGACAACTAAAAGGCAAGTTTGATTTTTTGGAAACTATCATTCTCTCTCATGTGGCACATGACAGCAAGGAGGAATTGAGAAAGAAAAAAAAGAGGAAGTGAATCATTTGGGGGAACCCTCTCTCACCTACGCAGGAAAAGAAAGAAAGGAAAAATGCATTTTTGACTTTTCTCCCTCATCCCATCTCTGGAATTTTGGATCTTGGAATTTGGCTGTGGGGACTTTGACGCATGAGACAAGCAAGAAGAAAAGAGAATTGGTTGCATAGATTGGTTTTATCTTCCTCAAACTCTTTGTTTTAATTTGTTGTGATGGAATTTGAACTTGTCTCTTGTGTTCTTTGTGCCATGCTTGGCTAAACTCTTTTTCTAGGATTAGGCATGTAACAAGTTACTATGTTGTTGGTTTAGTTTAATGAATATTGGTACTTTTATTTGATCTTTGTCTATCTTATGAATTGAATTGTTAATTGTTTGTATGGTACGAATTGATCGCATTGTAAATACCTCTCAACGAATGGCCACGTTAGATTGGTAACCAAAAGACTAATTCGACCACACGAACGGTTTTATTTCTAGGACTTGAATTAGGTATCGAAAGGTGGTAATTTGAGTCCCGATAACATAAGATAGCGTAGGAATTTGTGAAGCACCGAAAGGAGAAGTCGGTTCCTAAGGGGAGACCTAAACTCGTTTAGTTAATTTATCGAAGCAACGAAAGGAGAAAATAAATTACTAAAATGTGTTTAGGCTAATCATAAAACATAATGGACCTAGTTTAAGAGAATGTACTGCGAAAGCAGACGTTCGATTTGATTAGGTACGGTACGAAGCCACGAAAGTGGATAAATGCTAATATTGGATTAGAAACCCACAAAGAAATGATAAAAGTACGACTTTTATTAAACAAAGACCAATGACCTCTAGTAATTTGTATGCCGAAATCCTAGAATCACCAAAAATATTTTAATCTTTCTCATATTTTAGTGTTCTTGTTTTAATTAATTTTAGAATTTAGTTAGTTAAATTTAAAACCCAAAATTTGTCGCTTAGCTAATTAAAAGAAATAAATTTGGTACTCAAGTCTCGTTCCTTGTGGATTCGACACCCGATCCCAAACTAAACGATAGGTTTGTGCGCTTGCAATCCTTCTTTTAGCGTTGTTTTAGGGTACTTTATTAGCACTCGTGGAAACACGTCAGTAAGTCATAGAAAATCAACTATGAGAGTGACTGGATCATTGACTCCAGTTGCTCAAACCATATGACTGGCGACATCAAGAAGCTCGACAATTTTGAGAAGTACAAAGGACGACAATTGATTGTGACAACGAACAACTCAGAGTTACCAATCACGTATGTCGAAAAGACTACTATCTCTCCTCGGTTCAGTTTAGAACTTCTCAAGTTACAAAAGGTGTATTATGTCTCCGGTATGAAGAAGAATATGTTGTCAGTATCACAACTGACAAGACAAGGTAACTAGTAGTGTTCGAGCCACATGAAGTCAAGGTGTACTGCAACCTAAAGACAACAAGCACATCTGTGATCAATTTATGTGATGTCGACAGAGTCGGCCTACATTAACAAGACCCGAAAAAATGAGACACCTGATCTTTGGCACATACGATTGGGACACGTGAGCTATCACAAGCTCAAGATGATAGTCGAGAAGTCAATGGTAAAAGGTATGCTCGAGGTGGAAGTACGAATCGACATAATCTGTGCTGGGTGCCAATTCGGTAAGGCTCATCGACTTCCATTCGAGCAATCTAAATTTCGAGCCAAGACGCCATTAGAGCTTGTCCACTCAGATATCTTTGGTCCTATAAGGCAAGCATCTGTAAGTGAGATGAAGTACATGGTGACCTTCATTGATGACTTCTCAAGATACGTGTGGGTATATTTTATAATAGAGAAATCAGAGACACTATCTAAATTCAAGATGTTCAAGGAGAAGGTAGAGAGTGATCTTGACAAGAAGATACAATGTCTCTGTATTGATTATGAAAGAGAATATGTATCCCACGAGTTTGACGCGTACCTAAAGAAACACAAGATCCGAAGGCAGTTGATTGCCTCAACACCCCGCAACAAAACGACGTAGGAGAGAGGAAGAACATGCACATTGCAGAAACCTGTCAGAGTATGTTTCACGCCATGAATGTGGCAGGAAGATTTTGGGCCAAGTGCATGAAGACAGTGACCCACATCATCAATCGACTACCGCAAGAGAAGATGGGTTATCTCTCACCATTTCAGAAGTTATGGAAGATGAAATCCACTGTATGACATTTTAGAGTTTTCGGGTGTGTGTGTTATGTGTTTGTGCCCGATCACCTTCGAACGAAGTTCGACAAGAGGGCGGTATGGTGCATCTTCATTGGCTATGACGATGAAAGAAATGGCTAGAGATGTTGCGATCCAACAACCGAGCGAATCTACACCTCAAGAAATGTGGTGTTTGATGAGATGTCAGCATGGTGACCATCCAAAGACATAATACATCCAGAATTGGAGCAACATGAGACAAGTATTGAAGATGCAAATAGAGAAAACTTGGAGGCCACAAGTAAAGAAGATAAGAGTCCAACTTCCTCCAAGGCCAAGAGTCCATGACAGATGAGAGTACATGAAGGAGATGAAGGAGTAATTCCGCACCTACAAGAAGAATTAGATCGAAGAGTTGCCTCCAACACTATGAAGGTCAACAAGACAGAGATAGCCTAACACATAATATGCAAATACTATCGTAATCGAAGTTGACACAGAACCAATGCCCTATAATGAAGTGGCCAAGAAAGACAAGTGGAGGAAAGCACATGAGGCAAATATGACAATATGTGCTCAGTGTGAGAAACACACATATTTTGGGGGAGCTCCAAGAGGCAGAGAGGGCAGAGGAGCCAAGCATGGTGAATCTTGCAATAGAAACTTGGAGTGCTACAACTGCGGACGACGAGGGCACTATGCGAAAGAGTGTCGATTCAATCAAGAAGAAGGAAACCTCATGGTGGCCGGTAAAGAGAAGGCACCAGAGGAAGTTCTGAGTGCAGAAGAGTGCGACGCATTGACGACTATTGTGATAGCCGACGTGAGTGACGTCGAAGAGGCTGTGGAGCCTAACAAAGATGAAATCGATTTCGAGGCGTGGTTTTTTGAAGAACTAGTCATGGAGGAGACTGGAGTTGTGAGTTGCGCGATGGCTTGTGAGAAGAAGCCACAAGAGAACGTCAAGATGGAGTCCATCAGCAAAGAGGTTGATGATGATGAGAAGACAAGGAGAAGTGTCGCAGTCGTGAAGAAGAGTGCAAGGCAAGTGAAATTGCGTGACTATGCAGACAGTCAGGAGATCCGTCGAGGAATGAAGGAAGCTCGACGATGACAACTAGAGACGCAACACGAGAAGTTGGCAGCATATGCAAAGTATCTAGAAGATCGATCGTAGACATCAAAGAAGGCACCAAGACGAAACTACGACAAGAAAAATGATGACCCGAATGAACTCGAAGTACCAAAATTAAAGGTGGCATCAAGACAATCAATGCTTTAAAGAGGGTCCATGTTGAGGGAGAGTGTTGATAAATGCAACATTGATCCAAATTCAAATCATGACCCAAATTGAGTAAATAATAGAAAGTTTCTAAATAAGACTACCATGCTCAAGAGATTAAAGTTTCTAGAGTTATTCTCGAATATATCTCGATATCTCTATGGAAAATATCTAAATTCTAGAGATCTTCATTGAGCAGTATAAATAGGGGTGTCATCTCCCATCAAGCAAATCAAACAAAACAAGCAAATACAATACACTTGTAAGAGAGAGCTAGTAGTAGTTAGGAAGTTAGTAGAAATTAAGAAGTTAGAGGAGTATTATATTTGAGGTATAAAATATTTGAGTAGTAGAGTTTATAAGAATATATTTTGAGAGATTAATAAAATAGTTTGTATAGTTTAATTTCTCCATACTCAACATATGATTTGAATTTTTATTGTGACCAACGTACAATTTTCACTGCTTGAATTTTATCATGTACAAGAGCCCCCACGCTAGCCCTGAAGAATTAAGAAATTCAAAATAATTGTGGAATGTATTTTTATTATATGACAGGTTTTGTATTCAGATTCGAGATGATTACATAATAAAATGTACAATTATTTCGAAACCATGACTAACAATGGCACAATTTTACAAATCAATACTCCAAACTCCAAAACATAGTTCACCATAACAAAACATAAAAATCAAAACATAAAAATACAAATTAATCGTTCTACATAAAATAAACAGTGGTGCTCTAAATTGCACAAGTTAGAGCGCCCAAAAAGTAGCAGGGCATGCCTACAATTATTTCTCAACAATGGAGAAACTAAGCTTAAAACGATTACAAATCGTTGAGGTCTCACCTCTTTTTGAAAAATGGTTCAAGTAAAGATCTGTGGATGATATCATCTAATTCAATATTATTCCACCATTCTTCAGTGCCCTCTAATTTCAATTTTCTTGGAGGATTGTCAGTTCTGAAAGGTAGTTTCCTCAAGTTGTTACATATATCCACTTCTAATATTTCCAAGGCTGGAAAAGTAATCATGGGATTCGAAATAATTTCTAGCTCAAGATTAGCCCACAAGGTCATTTTCTTCAAAAAAGGAAAAAAAGGTTGACATACCACAAGTCCAATGTTGTTCAGCTCATTAATGCATATCAATTGTTTTATACTTCTGCAAAATTGCACTGTGAGTTCTCTTAGGCATTGAAGACGAGCAACCCACGAAATGCTTGTCAGCTGATCACAATTTCCAAAATGCAAATTTTGCAGTCTGTAAAAGACATCTTTTGGGTCTAAACCCACCCATATTACTTCTTCCATATTCACCATTCTGAAAAAGGATAGGTTTTCTAGGTTACCAAGGTGGCAGATACTTTGTTCATGGTTTTCTCTCTCAAACTTTACCCACCTGACAGGAATGCGAAATAATCTAAGTGTAAGTAAGTTGTGTTGTAACAGGGAGTTTCCAAAAAAGTAGCTTGAAAAGGATAAGAAATCTTCTTCTACATGAAAATCCGCAATAATAAGCCATCTAACGGGCACAGTGGATGTTTGAGATAACCGTAGAAAGTCATGCATGTTAGAGATTGTGATTCCAAGTGCTTGGAAGTCAGGAAGCAATTGCAATTCTTGCTCTAGTGAAGCGAAAACTCTCAACTTATCCTCTGTTCCTCTGACATGGTAATTATGAATTAATTGTAGCACTCGCAAAGCTTTTAGTTTGGATAGAACCCCATTCGGAATGGTACACTCTTTATTTCCAAATAAAAGCAGATATTTCAAATTAATAAGGGCCGACAATTCTTCCGGCAATGACTTTAATTGGGAATTACATGATAGGTTGAGAAACTGAAGATGTATTAATTTGCAAATCTCAACAGGAAAGGCTTCAAACTTATTCCATGACAAGTCCAGAACTGTCAGTTTAGAAAATGTCTCAAGTTGAAGAGATTTTGAATCACACAGAGAATTATCTTGAAGCAACAAAGTGGATAGTTTGGTAGAGGAATCTGTAGTAGACAAGAAAACCTCATCTGTTTTGCCGCACATTAGGGAAACCTTTTCAGTCTCACGAGAGATTTTTATCTGATTTGATTTCTTGAATATACCAGCATGAACAATCCATTTGTTCTTTCCATTCCCTTGGTTATTTACTATCCATAATGCCATATCACGGATCACATCATGCATTTTAATATATGCATCATCGTCGTCATCATCTGTATCTTCTAATAGGCATACAGCTTGCAATCTCTTTATGTAGCTGTATCCAACATTATAAGCTGTATTCATATTATTCTCGTCTATAAATCCGAACCCCATCCAAAGATCAATTAGTTCACACTTGTGTATCCAATGGTCCTCAGGCCATAATGAGCAATGCAAAAAGCATTGTTTGAGAGTGTCATTTCTTAAACTATCAAAACTGAACTTCAATGTCTGGAACACTGATTTATTTGTGCTCGGAAATTCCACATCATCGAGACGTGCCTTTTTAAGTAATTCAACGGCTTGCTCCCATTCACTGGGATCTGTTTTATCATGCATAGCTCTTCCAATCGTAATGAGAGCCAATGGCAACCCGCCTAATTCCTTCAAAACATCCACAGCACACCTTTGTATCAGGGGATGTGAATTGATGGTCTCCTCTGTCACTTTCTCCTTGAAGAGAGACCATGCATCATCCCAATTTAAAACATTCACTCTGATCATTCTTGTTACCTCCATTTGCCCACATACTTCTGTTGATCTGGTTGTCAGAACAACTTTCCTTTTGAATGCACCAACTGTAAACATTGGGTTGGGAATTCCGATCTCTTCCAGATCGACACGGCTCCATAAGTCATCCAACAACAGGACAAAGCTGCGTTGGTTCAAGAAGCTGTAGATTGTGTTCTTTTTTGGTTCCAAGTTACCATTCTTAACAAGCTTGAGATTAGTAATTATTACATCTTGAACTTTTTCTTCAGAACACTCTTTGGAACAGGTGACAAAAACTATGACATTGAATGCACCATCTTTAGAGAGCTCGTTATTGACCTGCTTCAAGAGATGAGTCTTCCCGACACCACCCATACCCCAAAGCCCAATGATACCGTTCACATCATCCTTGATAAAATTAAGTGCTGATTCGAGATTGGGTGATTTTGTTGAGGAGGCTGGCATCTCCCGAGCTAGAGAAGGTGGTAGATGCATAGTTACTTCAATAGTAGCTTTCTGATCAAACAAACTCTTCACCTCACAAAACTTCTTTGCCGCACTTTTGCTGGTCGTGTAATCAGACCAGACAGATCGGCACCTTTTGCGGTTGTTTTCGTGGATCTCCTCTACTTCTTTTTCAACGACCCCTACCTTTCTCAGCCATTCCTGAACTTGCTTTGTGGGAGCATCGTTTTCTGCCTCGGCAATCTCTATGGCAGTCTTCACATCTTCCTTCAATGCCACCAAGTCTCTGGTCACTTTCTCCAGATCTCTTATTTTGTTGTCAACTTGAAAAGGATACCCAACATGCTCAACAATTATACCAGAAATTTCAGGGATGATATTTTTGATAGCGCTCTTTAGAGACTCCATTGACTAGGAATAAAGTGAAGAGAAAGAAGAAACAAAGTTGTTAATTTTTTTTTAATGTGAAGTGTTAGAAGACAAACAAGAAGGATGCAAAATAAAGCTTTTATGAATCTTGTTTTCATGGAACATAAAATTAAAATTATTGATGTAGATTATGGTAGTAACCATAGTTGTTAGTATCGTGAGATTCGGGTAACGAATCGTGCGATTCGATACGATTCCATTCCGATGAGAGACGGATCGTGCGAGTGTATCGGAGGTGGAGTGAATCTCTCGAATCGCCACGATATAGGCGAGCGATACGCGATACGCGACGCATCGTGCGATACTCGCGATTCTCAAACCGACCAATCGCAGGTCGCGATTTTCCTCAAAAGGCGCAACTATCGGCCTTCCCTCCTTTCCGACGCCTTTCTTCTTTCATTTCCCTCCATTTCTGTCCCTTTTCCCTCCATCTCGTAGAACTGTAGAAGAGATCTGTCTCGTTCCACTTACCTTTCAATCGCTCATCACCAAGCCCAGGACCACCATCGCCAAGCTCAGTACCACCATCGCCACTTGCCAGAGACGCCAGGTACGACTCTCCCTCTCTCTCTTTTAATTAGATTGAGAAGTGTTGATTGTAGGCACTAGACAGTGGTACTGGTAATTAAAGGCCACTGTCGCCATTGTAGTTTGTAGACCTTTCCCCTCTGTTACTGTGGTACTATGGTACTGGTAATGAAAGGCCTTTCCTCTCTCTGTTACTGCGCACCTAGTAATTAAATGCCATCTGCTTTTGTACCAGAGAGGTAGAGAGTCCTGCATTTAATTTTATTCACTGGACCTATAATTTGCACATATGATTCACTTCTTTTCACTGGGCCGATGGTATTATTGCATAATTTAATATGGTTTTGGCTTGTAACATTTTCTTTACATAATTTATTTTTGTAGGTTGATACTTAATTGCAATTAAATGGGGAGAAGAAAGGAAACATCACAAAAAGATTCTTGTTGGTCTTATTGCACAAGAATAGGCAATGATAGATTGCATGTAAAATGCAATTTTTGTGAAAAAGACTATCGGGGGGTGTGGCTCGATTGAAACATCATCTTGCGGGAACCCGACAAAATGTAGCACCATGTGAGAAGGTACCCGAAGAGTTGAAAGAAAAGTACAAGATTTTCTTGAAAAAAAAGTTGGGAGAAGAAACAAGTGTTGAAGTAGTTGAAAATTGTGAAGTACAAGAGGGACAAAGTAGCGAGCATAGAAGGTGTTCAACAATGGATGCATTTGTGATTCGGTCGGATGGGGGAGTCGGTGCTTGCAAAAAGCTCAAGCAAGTCACCATGAATATCATGACAAAAAGTCGAATCCCGGCTTGTAGAGCGATCATGAGATGTATCTATGTGGATGGATTGCCATTGTCACTTGTCAATAGCCCTTTTTTTAAAGAAATGATTGAAGAATGTATCAAATATGGATTGTGATTGAAAATACCGTCATATCATGAAGCGAGGGTAACTTTTTTGAAACAAGAAGTAGATGATGTGCATTCAATGTTGGAGAGGTACAAGAAAGAGTGGGCTAAAATCGGTTGTACATTGATGTCCGATGGATGGACCGATGAAAAAGGTAGATCCATCACTAACTTTCTTGTCAATAGTCCAATGGGAACTGTTTTTCTTAAATCAGTTGATTCTTCAAGTTATTTTAAAGATGCAAGTAAGTTGTTTTCTTTGATTGATGGTGTGATAGACGAAATAGGTGAGGATAATGTCGTGCAAGTGGTAACGGATAGTGCATCGGCTTATGTTAATGCCGGAAAACTATTGATGGAAAAAAGAAAGAAGTTGTTTTGGAATTCTTGTGCGGCATATGTCTTGGATTTGATTTTGGAAGATATTGGTAATATACCGATATTCAAAGATACAATTCGCAAAGCGAAACATGTGTCCAAGTATGTCTATAATCATGCTTGGATGCTTAATCTGTTCCGGCAACAAACGGGACAAAGGGAATTGAAAAGACCGGGTGTAACAAGATTTGCCACATGTTTTCTAACCTTGGAGAGTTTTGAGAAAAACAAAATTTCTTTGAAATCAATGTTTGGTTCTAGAAAATGATTGGAAAGTAGTTTTGCAAGGAGTGAGGAGGGTAAAAGAGCAATGGACATTATAACTAAAGATACTATTTTTTGGAGACAAGTCAAGTATTGTTTGACCGCTACGGCACCTCTCGTCAAGGTGCTCAAACTTGTGGATGGCGATGAAAAGCGGGCAATGAGATATATTTATGAAGCAATGGATCGGGCCAAAGAGAAAATTGGTAGAAATTTTGATAACAAGATCAATAGATATGAAAAGATTTGGACGATTGTTGATTCAAGATGAGAATTGCAACTCCATCGACCTCTACATGCGGCGGCGTATTACCTCAATCCCAAGTAAAAATCCTATCTATTGCTTTATTTACATATTTAGTTTGATTACAAATTTTGTTATTAATTCTATCGGTTATTTTACAAATACCTCAATTGTTGGCTCTCTGTGTGCATAATTGGAGCATGAAAAAAAAATCTGTGCGCTGGCTCTCTGTATTGAAAACTTGAAATTAATGTATTTATGTGAAACCCGCGAAATTTTGAACAAATTAAAAACCTAAATTTAGGATAAAATCTTACGAGATAATAATTAAGAAATTAAAACTGTTACTAAAGAACCTTGATAAAACGATCTCCCTAAGATGAAATACGCATGTACATGTGTGCATAATCGTTCCCACTATTATACCTTACATCATAAGTTTAACCAACTAATTAATTAGATATTCAACCGCCATGACGCCTAATAAAAAGTATAAACATAAATGTGAGATAAATAGATAAAACTAGGTATGAATTATATATATATATATATATATATATATATGTATATATATATATATTTGTCATGGAAGTAAAGCAATAAAAATATTAATTTAACCTATATAATAACATATAACGCTATTATATAAGTTAACCAACATTTTTAAACTAAAATAATGACATAGATCCGGATTTCCTTTAAAAGTAAAATAACGTAACGAACCACATGACCCATCCCAAGTTTAGATCCAACGAATATACGAAGGCTACACATATCTGCCCACAGGGTACCTTTAAACGCTTAAATAACCGTGAAGACTGAATAATCTGTGTAAGACTACTCGACATGACCCAATGGGTCGCCCTAGAGTTGTGCAGTGGATGACTACACAAAGGGACGCATGAGCAGCGCCGCAATAAAAGAGAACCGACAAGCTTTGGAATTGCTCACCTAGAAACCTCCGTCGGTTTGGATTCCCTATAGTCCAGACTTCAAATCCTCGTATGAAACGGGTCACCAAATTTTGAGCCGATGACTCGCCCCACGAAAGAACACGTTTCTCTCCGTCCCCATTAGTTCACTCTCCTCTTTATTTTTTCTTCTCTCTCCTCGGCTGCCCTTTTCCCCAACGTCATTTCCCATCCCTCTTTAATTATCCTTACATCCTCTCTCCTCCCTTCTCTCCCTTTGTCTGCGTCACCTCACATCCCTCCCCTATACATCATTACACCTAGAACCCTATTCCAACCCACTCTCTCTCTTTTCCTTTTTCCTTTGAT
>CAXKVX010004488.1:0-33077 GCA_964058865.1 Eleocharis quinqueflora
GGATCAATTCGAGAGGTTTCTTCGCTCGGTATTGTGACTTCCTGAACGAGTTCCTCGCGTGCTTTGCGACCACGCACCCTTCGCAGAACTTCTTCTCGAAGGCGAGATTCGGCAGCTCTTTCACCGATTATTTTTTCACTAAGTCCTTGAGGCCGCTATACCCCAAGTGCCCGAATCTCATGTGCCACAACCAAGCTTCGTCTTTTTTGTTCACCTTGAGACATTTCTCCTTAATTCTCCGTAAGTTCAATTTGAACATCTGGTTCTGCCCCATATCTACTCGAGCTATTGCTCTCTGATTCTTGTCCTTCAGGTGGAGGGTTCTATCCTTCATGAGGATTGTGTATTCTTTCTCCATCAACTGCCCGACACTGCCCGACACTTAGTATATTACTCCTCATCTCCGGGATGTAATACACATCTTCAACTATTCCAAACCTCCCGTTCTTTTGGAGGAACTACACCTTACCTCGGCCTTTAACCTCTACCTTAGAGGCATCCCCAAATGAGACTGTGCCCTGGGTCTCGGTCAGATTTGTGAACAAGCGTCGGTGTCCCGTCATATGGTTGTTGGCTCCCGTATCGAGGTACCATATGGTATCACCTCCCGGGTTAGATGTGCTTGCCATCATCAGCACGTCATCATCTGTTTTTACCTCCGCGTAGTTGGCATTGCCATCTACTTTCTTCTCAGCCCAGCAATCACTTGCGTAGTGCCCATGCTTCCCGCAATTGTAGTAATCTACGTTCGGTTTGTTTCTGCCACTTCAGACTTGGCCTCGTCCTCCCGAGCTTTGGCTCTCCTGGCCTTTTTCACTATCTCATCTCCCATACTTCTGACCTCTTTGGCCGCGTGCCAGATGTTGTCCTCTCTGTTGGACATACATCGCCTTCTCTTCCAGAACCACCTTGGCTTGCAAGGCCTCTTCGAGTGATTCTTTCTTCTTCAGTGTTCTTCGCTGCTCGTGTGCCAAGAGGGAAATGGCGAGCTCATCAACGTATAACTCGCTCAAGTCCTTAGACTCCTCGATTGCACACACGATGTTCTCGAAGGCATCGGTCAGTGACCTCAGGATCTTTTCGACTACTCGAGATTTTGTTAACTTATCTCCATTCCTCTTTAGTTGGTTTACTACCACTTGTACCCTTGTGATGAAATTCGATACACTGTCGGATTCCTTCATTCTCATCGATTCCATTTCTCTTCGGAGAGTTTGAAGTCTCACCTGCTTAACCCGTTCGGCACCTTTGTAAGCTGTCAGCAATGTTTCTCATGCTTCTTTTGAAGTCGCTGCTTCGGCTATCTTCTCAAGTCAGACTCGTCTATACCTTGATAGAGAATGTAGAGAGCTGTCTTGTCCTTCATGCGGTTTTCTCTCAATGCCTTGAGAATAGCTACAGTCATTGCCTCGGTCTGAGTAGTGTCTTGGAATCCATCCTCGACTACTTCCCACACGCCCTGTGCGTCTAGCAATGCCTTTATCTGGATGCTCCAGTTGTCGTAGTTTGATTTGTTCAACTTCGACAACGGCATCTGCCCGAATGAACTGCTCTCGAATCCAGCCATTAGCTCTGATACCAATCTATTGGTTAAAAACCACTATCTGAAGACACTTCCCGAGGGTGGATGTTCCCTGTGCCGAGGAAGTTCTAAGGTTCTCACAGGTTGTTCACTAGTATGGGTCACTAACACAAATTACTACTCGGATTGTAATCCGGGTGTTTACTCTCGGTTTTTTCGGATAGTCTCACAAGTTACTTAGAACAGGTGGCGCTCGGCTTCCTTCACCTGAGGAATGATTTATAGAGGATTAAAATAGAGTTACTTTGATTGGAGAGGATAAAGAGTATTTGCTTAAAAACAGTTTTCTATTTAAACTCAGAACCTTACAATAGTTTCTGTCTCTCTCTCTATCTCACATTCTGCGCTACTATCCTATTTATACTAAAAGAGATAATCATTACATGTGCAAGAAAGTTTACATCTACTATACTAGCCTACTGTAGCTCATCATGGCCACGGTACTAAAGTCCTTGCACCCACGTGCTATTTCTGACTTTGGTGATCTCCTGTCAGAGTTCTGCTTTTGGCGTCTGTTAACTCAAGCTGTCAACTCGAGCTGTGAGTAATTTAGGTTGATCTTTCCGAATCCTCATCTTCAGCTTCTAGAGTGACCTCGGTTTGTTTGTCCCGAGTCCTCTTTACCCTCGGCATTTCGAGATCTTCTATCTCAGTATGCTCCCGAACTCCTCGAGTTTCACCTCCCGAGTTACTTCATACTAACCGAGTTCAGTTTATTATCTAGACAACTGTTCATTATCTGAACAATGTCCCGGATTACTGCTGCGTCCTTCGAATTCGGAATCAGATTCAAGACTTGGAGATTACAACTTCCATCAGAGTGTTCCACCAAATTGCAGGAACAGAGATTAAGATAAAGCGGATGGAGCTCAAAGGATTGCTGACGAAGTCTGGTGTTGTGGATGCAGCAGATGAGGCAACACACATGATCAGGAGCATCAGATTGAAGAACCATAAAGCCAGATATCTGTGGGGCTTCATATATATTAAAAAAAACAGGTTGAGGATCAGCAAGCTAGGGCAAAGACGGTTGGGTAAATCACTAAATTGCCAATTATATTAAGCAAACAGTTCACGCATCATATTCTCCGAGCAGTGTGAGAGGATGGTGTTAGACCTCTAAAGGAATGAGAATAAATACATCGATAAGGATGATTTTATTGTATGATAACTCAGATTGTGAAGTGAGTTGTCAATTAATGTGCTAGTGTATGGGAAGGGGCGTTAATTCCGCAGAGAAGTGTAGGTCGTTTGATTGTTTGATAAATGTGTCTATCTGATATATATATGGCCACTTCTGTAATTTGCATTTAAATAAATAAGAGGGAATATGGGTATAAAACAATATAAATTTAGTCTTAAAATGATGAGTTATCTTGAATGACCATATATGCCATGCAATAAAATTTGAGGAAAACCTTGTATCATAAGAAAGAGTAAAGTATTTTTAACAGCAATGCTAAAACAATAGGAAAGATTGCAATATCTGTTAGAATTAGTTAAATTACTTTGAAAAAATAACTTGAGGAAAAGTTTCTATCTCGCTTTAATGAAAAATAAAACAAAAAAAATACAAGAAGATTTATTTTAAAAATCTAAATCAATTTGAATTAGTTAAATTACATAATACAAACAAATTTTCTTTTGTTCTTTTGCAATGAAAAAATAAACAAAAGAAATACAAAACAGAATTTCCTGAAAAATATATATCAGTTTCTATTAGTTTATTTACAAAATAGTATGTACGGAGCTAATATCAAAAGAAATAAACTGTATTGAAACACATTTTTTCTGATAAATTTACAGAATCGTAGAACATTAATTGAGATTTTTGCTGGAAACACATTTATTTTTATAAATTTTAATTAATTCTAATAAACCCATTTCTATAAAATGAACATTTTGGTAAATATGTACCATCTAATAAGTTTCACCCCATTGGAAACTTAAATCAGCTTTAATTATTTCATCCTGACTCCTGAGTCAGATATGAGAAATCATGATAAGATGGAATATTACTGTCCCAATATATACCACCTAATCTTTCTGGTCCCTCCAGATTTATATGATAAAATCGAAATCTTAATGATTTACTGGATCTCCTGAATTAAAGGAACAAAATAAGTATATAACAGATCATCACTAGTACTGTATAACACAAGCATGCAAGTTGTACATATAAAAGTTTACTATCTTGGTTAAGTTTGTTTGCATGTATTGGTTACATTGTAGTATAACAAAGTATCAATGGGTCCGGAACTAACTTGGATTAATAATTACTGCACAACTGTACATCAATAATTAAAAGTAGACACTACCAGTAGCTAATTACCTGTTCTATAAATAGCAAACTTATAATCGATTGTACCTGTACCAGTCCAGAAATACTTTAGCACTTCCAAACACTGACTGTACTTACCAGCTAGATTTTACAATGGTCATATCACTAGCCAACCCAGGACAATACTTCTCTCCAACATCTGCAAATAACAACACAAATAACCTGGCCGGAAACAATCGTTTCAGGAAGATGACGAGAGAGGAGTTCGAGAAGTGGCTTGACACCATTGATTCAAACCATGATGGCTACATAAGTCGAAAGGAGCTTTATGCTGCGCTAGACACACTGGGATTGCATTTCAAAACATGGAAGTCATGGAGAGCTGTCAGAAGGTGCGATAGGAACCATAACCATGTCATAGATCCTGGAATGGAGAGGAAAATGCTGATCAATTATGCTGAAAAACGCTGGGGTATTATTGTTACAAATTAATTAGCAATGCTGCTGGTGGTAGAGTAGAGGTAGTGTATAACTTGTAGGTGTTATATGAGTAGAAGTAACGAGTATTCTCAGTTTCTGCGGTTGTATCTTATTGTGGCGAACTAGAATTTTACTTCATGAGACGGTTTGTCTTGTATATTGATGTTTGTACTACATATAAGTGTTAAGAAATTTGGTTGTCATGCTTTTGTATCTTTCAACAGATTAAGATAAGTGACAAGCATGTCTTAGTATTTAGTTATTTACAGAAGGTCCTGATTATTTTCTTTCTTTTTGTACTTGCTGGATATTATAAGCAATAATAACTTGTTAAGTATACGTTAATTTTAGTCCTCTCTTAGTCTAGTACTATGTTGAGTAATCAGAGGAGAAGCAGGGGACCGATGTCTCCAATAAAATTTTGTATGTTGGCCTGCTTAAAACTTGAAATTTGAATTGCGGAGTTTGATATTAATTATATTTCGCAATAAAATTTGAGGGATGATGTCTCCAATTGAAGTTCTTAGTTTATTAATGTTCTCACTAAAATCGTCCAAGCTCGAGAAGTTGTTCCTTGGTGCAAACTCTCGACAAATTACAATAAAACATTGTTAGAAGCGAATCTCGACAAATTTCATTCCCGTAATTTTTCATCCAAGTTCCTATTTTTCTCTCTATTAGTTTTTTTAATATTGTTTTAAGGAACTTAAAAAAACAGGGGATTTGAAAATCTTAAACAGGAGAGGTCGCCTCCGGCCTCTTCCCGCTACCACCCTCTCCTCCCTTCTCCCTTCCCCCCTTTCTTCTCTTCTCTCCCTCTCCTTATCTTCCCCCTCCTCCTCTTGTCTCGAAATAAGATCAATAGACTAATTGCAAGATCGAAGTGAGAGATCGTTACATTGATTTGATGGAGATCGATACATTGATGGAGTTCTCCGCACATATTGATTGAGGCCGATAGATTGAGACAGATCGAGTGGAGTTCGGTCGATTGAGGAAGATTGTCAACTGGACTGAGATGAGATCGTGACTAAGGAGATTGTGAGATAAGGGGATCATGAATCTGACAAAGGGTATTAATAGACCTGAACAATGATTGATAGATGACAATCAAGATCGATCAATAGAGATGATCGTAAATTGAGGTGATCGTGAAATTGAGGTGGTTAATGTTGAGACTGACGATCGAGGATCTGATTGACTGAGTGAAAGTTCTTTGCTTTGAGTTGTGTTGTTCTAATTTGCTGTTGTTGCTGATGCTGAGAGGCGATTCTAGAATTCATATATTGTGATCATATTCAGGTACTAGTGGATGAAGAAGCTAAGATCGTTAGTACTTCACCTCATAACTCGAGTCAGACAGTGAGGATCAGAGGTATTACCCCCTCCCCCCCCAACTCGAATCAGACAGTGACTATGCAAAAATTTTCCAACTCGAATCAGATAGTGACTGTGTAGAGATGAGGACGCTGTGGCTTCAATCGTGTTATTGCTGAGATGCTGAGAGGTGTCGATTAGACAGTGCAGTGATAGTGACCTGAAGAAATAGTCCAGTGTTAGATGTTGGTGCTGAGACACTGGTTAGGGCTAGTTGAATTCACTATGTGATGAAATACTGGCTTGGCTGAAATCAACCGAAGGGAGTCGCGTCTGGCATGGATCAGAATGTAAGTGTCTAGCTGAGATCAACCAAATGGAGTCAGAATTGTTGAATTTGGATGCTTGATGAGGTGATATGGATTTGAGGGTTACTTAGCGTAGATTAGATGATATCTTGTGATGGTTTGAAACTGGGATGATAGCCTTGTTGTGAGATTTGTTTCGGGATTGTGATGTGTGGAGATTAGTGAAGAATCGAGTGTTTTGCTGGGAGGACAGAGTGCCCGACGAAGCACGATACGGGGATTGTGCTGCAGAGATATATTCCAGGCAATTTTGGGGCATATTTCGCTTGAGTTTGGGGGCGATGTCTAGCTAAGCAACAACGATGACAGTTAGTAAAGGTGCAATATGTCCTGCTAACTAATATGATATATGTCGATACGATGTTAGTCAATTGATCGTGATGAGGTAGGGATGAAAATAGATAGCTATGAAACCAGGGGATAGTAGTATTACTCGTAGGATTATACTAGTGTTGGGTATTCTGTCGATGGTAGAGATTTTGCTAATTTTGCAATTTTGTTGGATTTTAGATTTAAATCAAGAGGGTATATATTAGTATAGAGTTATAAATAGTGAGCCTGTGATGATGTTGGTCTTATTTTGAATGTAATTTCGTTTTTATTATAATAATGAAGTGATTGACGCTTTCTACTTATTAAAAAAACACAAGGGACGACCGGGACTTAAATAAGCGAACAGATACGCCCCTGAACCAAAAATTGCGCCTAGGAACGCAATTCTCTTTTTTCTCCACGAAAATTGTGACAGACTGACAGAGGATTTTCTCCACGAGATATTTTTTTTTTGTCTCGAGCAGAAAATTTTCTCTGCTTTTTTGTTTTGCACCTAAAAAACAATATATTCATCCTTGATTATTGTATATATTAGTGTGGTCACTAACATACACCACCTCACTCCAGTAGCTCTCCTACGCGTATCAAAACTTTAAACTAGTATAGATTCCATAGATAATTTAACTTTCCTGCTTTCCGAGCTTTTAGAAGATCAAGACAGGAACTTTTGTTAGTTGGTCTATGCTTATCAAGCTAGTGAGACTAAGCTTGGAACACTTTTATGTGATTAACAACTAACAAATTTAATAATGTCCAAGTTTAAAAAGCAGAGACCATATAGAATTATGTTTCTGATAATCAATTGATTCTCACTACTTGTTAGCTATATTTGTTGACTGGATATTACAAAAGCATGCATGTCAAATACATAATTAGTTAATTACATATAACACTCCACACTGCATACATAAGTATGGGCTTCTCACTACTAAATCATACACAAACCTATTTAGAAACTTGGGCAATAACATAAAAACAACACTAACACAAAACCATGCAAACTAAGCATATTTAGGTTTACTTGTATCCATCTGACAAAGGGAGCAGGGGAGATTCTCACGGGTTTGAATCCAAAGTTGGATTCGATGTCTTTTTCATCTGTCTGATTACATCACGATTAGCAACTTTAATTCAAAAGAATTAAAATTGCTTAAAGAATGCGAATCTTGATGCAATCGGACGGCTCTTGCAGGCTTTGAACCAATTTCGATTTCAAAGTTGTGCGGATCTCCCTTGCTCCCCTGACAAAATGACACAGATACCATGTAACTAATTTGTGACAATAATGCCCCAGCGTTTTTCAGCAAAATCAATCAGCTTCTTCCTCTCCAAACCTTGATCTATGACATGGTTATGGTTCTTATCGCACTTGCTCATGGCTCTCCACGCCTTCCATGTTTTGAAATGCAATCCTAGTGTGTCTAGCGCAGCATAGAGCTCTTTTTGAGTTATGCAGCCATCACCGTTTGAATCAACACAATCGAGCCACTGCTCGAACTGCTCCCTCGTCATCTTTTTGAAACGGTTATTTCCCGTGTCATGTTTAGTACTGTTTTGACTAGTTGGCATGGAAATGTAGTGTCCGGGGTTGTATGGTGATAACACCATAGTATATTCTGGTTGGTATTTTTAAGAGCTTGGAAGAGTTGAAATATTATGTCGCTGGTGTGAAAACAACAAGGATAAGTTGGCTATTTATAGAAGAGGGCAAGAGGCTACTGGCTGGCTGGCACGGTACAACTACTCACTAGTGGTAATGTGGTATATATAAATTTATAAATATACATTATTGGTAGTAATTAGTAACTAGATAATAGTAAGAGTGCTTTATCTAAATTTATTAAGAGAGCTGATACGTAGATATCATATTTGATACCAACTATTAATATCGATTTTATTATGCATCTTTAGTTGAGTTATCATTCACATTATTTGAGTTATTATGTATGTTATTTTTTGTAATGAAATAGTTATACATCTCGTCGATTATATTATGCACATTTAGTTGAGTTATCGTGCACATTATTTGAGTTATTATGCATGTTATTTTCTGTAATGAAATAGTTATACATTTTTGTACTGAAATAGTTATAGTATAATATGCATAATAACTCAAATAATGTGCATTATAACTCAATTAAATGTGCATAATAAATCGATATCAATAGTTGATATCAAATGGGGTATCTACGAAACATTATCCATTTATTAAAGCGCCATTTATTTTGTTTTGAGGAAAATTGGCTTAGCCTATTTAGAAAAAGAAAATGTTTACTAAGCTTATGTACATACATGTAGAGGCGGCAGAACCCGACACGACCCGAAAAACCCGTCCGATCCGACCCGATCCAAACCCGACGTGACCCGTTTTTTTATTGAAGTAAATCTAATCCGAATCTGATCCGATCTGCCCCGAGACAATCCATAACCCGATTCGAGGCAACACCTGATGACCCGAACCCGACCTGACCAGACCCGAGACGATCCATAACCCAATTCGAGGCGATACCTCATGATCCGAAATCCGACCCGACCCGACCCGAGATGATCCATAATCTGATTCGAGGCGACACCTGATGACCTGAAATCCGACCCGACCCGACCTGAGACGATCCATAACCCGATTCGAGGCGACACCGGACGACCCGAAACTCGACTCGACTCGACCCGACCAGAGACGATCCATAACCCAATTCGAGGTGACGCCCGATGACCCGAAACCCGACCCGACTCGACCCAAGACGACTCGTAACTCCATCTGAAATGTCGTCTAACCACCCCAAACCTGACCTGACCCGACCCGACACGACACAATCCCTAACCCGATTCGACATAATTTTCTATTGTGTTATAATAATTTGAAATTAAATAAATTAAGATTAAAATATTGAAATATCGATAATATTATTTTTGAGATTGTAATATTACAAGAGTACGCATACAAAATACAAGAGTTAGTAAAACTCACATAAGAAAAAAAATAAAAATTGAGTTTATATTCTGACGGTTCTTGAGACTAAACCAAACTTCTCTCTAAAAAACTTTCTACTCATAATTCAGCCTTTTTTTGTTCGTATTGAATTATCCTGACAGAGGGACTTGACAATCCGACAGGGTCCTTTTATAATAAAATTGGGCACTGAAAGTTTGAGAATATATTTCGTACCATATTTAGAGAAAACTATTAATTTACTTCATTCAATCTCAACTACTCTCTTAATATTATGCATGGTATCAAATTTGTTAATATTTAGATCATTTATTTGTTTTCAATCGACCTTATGACCCGACAATATTTTTATGTCAAACTAAACGAACTCATTAGAACTGATTGTCATCTTTAACAAAAAGCCAATGTCGGGAATATCTGATTTGACCCGATCCAACATCCGAAAAATACTGACGATACGTCGATACCTAACCAAAAGGTCGATAGTCCAATTTGAAACCCGACCCGATGCAAACCAACCCGGGACCTGACCCGATGCAAACCGACCCGAGACCCGACCCGACACATCAGAAACATCAATGCAACTCGATCCGAGACCCGACCCGATTTCGCCCGACCCAACCCAACAATCAAAAAGTGTCGATGCTGCCCGATCCGAGACCAGAAACGATCTCGCCCGACCTGACCTGATGCCCAAAAAACATCGACGTTGCCCGACCTGAGACCCGACCCGACCCGACATCACCCGACCCAACTTAGTACCCGAAAAACATCGACTTTGCCCGACCCGAGACCCGACCCGACTTAGTACCCGAAAAACATCGATGCTGCCCGACGCGAGACCCGACCCGATCTCGTCCGACCCGACTCGCAACCTATATATTTTTTTTAAAGAACATAATAATTTCGATTTAGATATTATCCATGCTGTGCTGGCCATTAAAATTCTGTGGTCCAATTTGAGAGAAGAATGCATCATGCATGTGCGTATGGGGGCAGCAGATCTTCAGCCTCTGATATAATTCCTCGTGTCATTACCAGATGATTCCACACTTATATTTGCAAACTGGATTCTTCTTCTGCAGCAATTTTATTCCATCTTATCTTATTTTGTAACGGGCGTATAGCCCAAAGCATCTTATCTTAATTTCAAACAATCAGAGAATTTGATATGGACGTAAATGTTATGTTGCATTAAGGTCTATAACAATGACCTGTTTTAAGGTACTAAGATTATTGTAAATTTATTTAACAGGGAAATATATTATAATTAATTTATTTAACAATGACCTGCTTACTTGATTTGTTTGATATGTGTGTTACGGTGTTGTAATTATGATAATTAATTAGCTATGATCAATATGATCTGATATTGGTTCTCGATCGGTTCTCTCTTGGAGTCTTGGTTGGTATTAACTTAGTTATTAAGTGGTACCACCTTGGTACCTGAACATGGTTGTTATTTGTTAATATGATCAAAGAATTTCTTTGTATTTGAAATTTGATTCATTTTAAATCATTCATAGAATTGTGATGATTACTAACTGTGCAGATTAATTCTCTCATATGGCTCCTAACAATTCATTGCTACAGAGGGGAAGAAATGTAAGGTACAGTAAACATGGAGTAGTCCCTTGCGCTCATGTGCTGCAACATGCTTCTGCACATCCCGATGAAGTTACTGAGTCACAACCCGGAGCGTGAAAGTGCAAGGGAATAGGACCTGGTAAGGTAGTTGAATACAGACCTCCAAGCGCACGAAAAGAGGTTTGACTGGTGGGAAAAGATTAGTTCACAAGTGAAAAAAAACCAAGTCAGATTATTATACTCATCACCATACTAGCTTTGCAGCTGATGCCAGGACCAGTTAGAAGTAACTACATGTTCGATAAGCACACAAGAGACCTTTTAGAGACCCAATTTTTGCTAAATCAAATTGTTGATACATTTATTTACAAATGAGGTCCAATTTAAATGATTCACTAATGAATGAATGATTAAAATATAGGAATGGAGAACACCCACAATATTGCAAAGTACTTGAGGCAATTGCTAACAAAAGATATGGAGGGGCTACACACAACAAGGACAAAATGCGTAAATAAATTCAGATGGAATACATAAAGCATGGAAGAGTATGGTGTCACATCGGTGCAAGACACCTAAATATTGGGAAGAACTTTGCGACTTATTTGCAACGAAAGAATTTCAATCTATTTCGAAACAGAACAAAATTAATCATGTGCATAAGGACTTACTATATCTCATTATGCTGGGTCGTTAAGTGCATACCAGCACACCAAAATTTTTGTAATGTCTCTTACATATAATCAACACTGATGCTTCAAAAAGTGTATTTTTATCCAAATTATCCATTTATGCAACATTCTAGTTCCGTTGCTTGGAAAAATTACAAGGTAGAGAGCCAATGTTCGAGGAACTTTCCTACACCTACATGTTGGTCGAGAAGATGGAATATCACCAATAGTGGTCCAAGTAGAAGCGGCTATGGCAGCGAGGGCCATAGAGATGCAAGCAGCAAATAATGAAAATATTTGTGCAATTTAATAGTTAGGGTTTGAGCGAAAATCCCGAAATCCTAAACTAAGCAATTGCAGTTCAAATAAAACTTTTGAACAATTATTTAAGATGTAAATAAAAATGACAGAAGCATTACCTACTTTTCATCCCTATGATCTCCCTTGTACACGAGTCTCTTGATCAGGGGTCGTTGGAGATGGTCGAGCAACACAGTGTTGCGCTAGCAGATCCTTTCAAGCAGTTATCGATGCAAAACTTGTTTTCAGGATTACGAACGAACCGAGAAATAACTTTATGTAATGGAAGAGAAAGTGGAGGCTAATTCATAGCACATATATCCTAGAATTCGATGCCGATAATGATTGGAGACCCGACAACTTTTATACTAGTGAAAAAGTATCTTAGAAAGATACAATAATTAATATCAAGTATTCTTTGGAATATTTGATAATATATTCTCTCTAATTCTTTTCCAAATTATCATATTCACTGATGTACATACGTTCCATAAATTTGGTATTATTTGGAATACAACTTATAAAGATATCAGCAAAATAAGGCAAGATTTTCTGCCTCTGCACAGGTCTCTTGCAATCACAACAAATCTTATAGTAGTCGAAATTGACTTGAATCCAAACTTGGCTGGAAATCGGCCAAGTCTCTTGCGGTCGCAAAGATGGACTATTGGGCTTTGATCCAAAACCTTTGGGTTTAGCCCAAATGATATTTCTAACTTTACATTAACAAGAGACTTAAGCAGTGTCACCATATTTTCTGGGTGGCTATCCCGACTAAAATCACAGTGCCAAATACAAGTTGGATGCAATGAATTAGATTCTAGACATATATTTCGGAAATTACATGAGAGTGTGATTATACATGCCTATTTCCAAATGGGCAACCCCTTATCTTTACTTTAGTGAGGTCAGAAAACTTTAAAGAGAAAAACAATGAGATTTAAAATAGAATATATATATATATATATATCATTCTTGTTACAAATTATATAGCATAAAATCAAAAATAAAATCAGACTCGCACATTTTCCCTAACTATCTTGAATAGGTACTACACCCATACGAGCAACAAGCTCATGAAACTTCTTAGGTGTATAGAATTTTTGGGGGCTTAAAGAGTAAAGACTAAGGTAAAGTAATATGGCGGAAGTGTTTTCAATCAACAATTACAATTCAAGCTTTTAGACCTTAATCACCTAGCTAAAATTTCAGCAAGCAAGTACTTAAGAACAATTGAGCAATTCACAAATTAACAAAAAGCTAGAATAGTAAAAAGAAAGAGAGAGTAAAGAGAAAGATCAATCAAGAGAACTTAAGAACACGTGATATAACGTGATTCAGCCTACAAACAAACTAGGCCTACATCCACGAGACTCCCGGAACCAAAACTTCCTTCCGAGACCGATTCCATTAAATAATAAGTATTCTTTACAATTGCAAACCCAATCTTTGGTTTTTTTCTCAAAAAGCAAACCAACCTTTGATTTCTAGGCCAATGCAAGGGCCACTCGTATAACGACGGTGCTGACAACAGAAATGAATGAACAATGCATCAAATAATTCAATAAAATCTTAGAGGAGCGTGATGCTCATTTCTGCAAGGAAATTGACAAGAGGGATAAAATCATAGAAGGTTATAAATCTTGTTTCACTGATATGGAAAATAAGAATGTAACAGAAAAGGAAGGCATAATTGCATTTCGTGATTAACCATTTGTATGAAGTGTGCATAATGCAATGGCCAACTTATCAGATAACAAATTAAGTACTGATTCTAAAGCAACTATTGGTAGATACTGTTTTGTTGGTTACATTGCTGAAACATTTTCGAACTTTTGCAAATTCGAAATATTGTTATAATGTGTAATGCTAATTTATTTTATTAATTACACTCATAGGGTGTGTTTGATGGTTGAAAATAGTGGCTATTCCAAAATAGTTGCTATTTTTAACAAAGAAAGTGATCCAAACACAAATTTAGAAATAGCAATAGTTAGGATTAGTGTGCTATTCTTGCTATTTTCTAACCCAATAAAAATGTTGGGTTAGTGAAGTTAGCATGCACAAAATTAGCTAAATTATTATTATTATTATTATTATTATTATTATTATTATTATGGTTATTATTATTATTTTATCATCATCATTATAATTATTATATTATTATTATCATCATCATCATCATCCATTATGATTGTTAGTATTATTTATTATTAATATTAGTATTGTTATTATTAATATTATTATTATTATTATTATTATCATTATTATTACTATTATTATTATTATTATTATTAGTATTATTATTATTATTATTGTTACCATCATTATTGTTATATTATATATTATCATTATCAGCTCTATATTATTTATTTATTTGTAATTATTATCAATATCATTATAATAATTATTATTATTATCATCATTATTATATTATCATCATTATAATTATTATATTATCATTTGTTATTATTATTATCATTATTATATTATCAATATCATTATCATTATTATATTATTTATTATTATTATTGTTATTACTATTATTTATTAATTATTATATTGTAATTTCTATTATTAGTATATTATCATTATTTTATTATTATTATTATTGTTATCATCATAATTATCACTATTTATTATATCATGTTATACCTTAACTACTATTACTTTGCAATATTATTGACAAGAGGGCCGACAATTATAATTTTTAAAATATAACGCATATTATTATTTAATTATATTATTTACTTTATTATTTTTGTAAAATAAAGGTACTTAAATATAAAAACAATCAACTATTTTATCATTTCCACATCACTACTCTAAATGTGCAATCCAAACAACATTTTTGCTAACCTAGATAGCAAAAAAATTAACACTATTTTCATACTATTTAAAATAGCAAAAAGTGACCACTATTTCAACCACTAATCAAGATAGCACTATTTTTGCACTAACTATGACATGATCCTAACACACCCATAGGATCTTGGTCCTATTCTCCATCTCGTACAAAGTGCTTCGGGGATGCAAGTATCTTTATCTCAGGTAAGTTCTCTTCGGCTATTGTCGATACATTAAATTTTAAGTTTTTTTTTGTAAGCAAAGTTGTTCGTGTCAGGTTGTGATGTTTGGTGATACATTTTTGTTTTAATGATTGTATATTGCACTTGTAGGGTCCGGATCTCATTTCTCAGCCTGCTCAAGGAGCACTAGGAATTAATATGCCCTTATTGCAGGTAAGTATGCAAATAACTTTGATTTAGTTTACGTTTTAGGACTCATTGTTGGAATACACATCATTGAAAGATATGAATGTCGGTAGTTCTCATGTTTTCACAAAATAAGATTGTGTATGTTATTTTTTAAATTTAGGGATACAAAACTGTTTTGTTGTGTTGAGGGTTTTTAATATCATCATAGTAGTGACAATTTTAGTTAATGTACTTGGGGTGCGGGTCATACTTCCCTCTCTTATGTAGCATTATTGGGAATGCAACTTCCTACCTTCCAAATGCAATTACCTACCTCTCAAGTAAGAACAAAAAAATCTACTTCAATGTTGACTTGTGTAGGGTTTAATGAGAAATTCGAAAGTTGGGTTTTAGCATCCTCAGAGGGGTAAAGTTTTATTGGGGTTTCTTGAGAATAAAAAAATGTAATTTTGAATTGTATTGAACTAATGCTTCAAAAAAGAGGTGAGGCAGTCATGAACCAATGGTTCCAAATTAAGCTACTTGATATTTAACAGTACTAATGCTTTAATCATGAAAACTCTAATACTACTGTTTTTTGTTGTATACTAGAGATTAGGGTTACAAGCACTTGTAGCTCAAGCATTGAGTGGTGAGGCAGTCATGAACCAATGGTGCAGGGAATCAAATCGAGACAATCCACAAATATAGTACTAAGTTTGGGCATGGGTATATCTATTTTTTTTTTACTTTTGGAAAATGAAGTGTTCAACATTTTGTGAATTAGCAATATATAGACAATGGATGCACATGTTTATATTATGTGGGGTTTGCCTGTAAATTTTGATGCTACATGATTGTAATTGTACTTTTATATATGATGTTCAAGTGATCTAAGTTTATAGTCATTTTATATGTATATTTCTTCAATTAAATGTCATCAGTTACAATTGAAAAATATAAAAAAAATTAGGATGATATTATGAAAAATAAAATCTATTAGTGCAGCAATAATAAAACTTACTAACAGAAATAATGGTTCTACGGACATAAATAATACATTTACTAAAAACAAATTCTTCAACGTCAGCGATAGAATATATACTTCCATAAATAATAGCTTCACCGACGAAATTAATGGTTCCAGATTTCTAAAAAAATTACGCAAATTAATAATAATTATGATGATAATAGAAATATTTGCATGCTAACTTTTGGATTTTTTTCATGGAAGTATCAAGCAGGAAAATAATAAGATTTGTTGCGTGTATAACTTGGTGGGGGCCACATTTGGACATAAATGTTTATTTGCATTTCTTCCGAGCAAATACCACGCAAATGTACAGCGTTAATAACAAAAATAAAAATAGGCGACTCCTCCTGCTATCTCATTTTCGTGGAGTTATTTGCATTCTTTGCTCCGCAGTAAAAATATTTCCATCATATTTCAGTGAGAAGTTCTTTTTGCGAGGAGGATAGTTTCATAGATCTTTTTCATGGTTATTTCATGCAAAATGTCTTTTTCATCCTTATTTCCATGCAACATTCATTTTTCCTTCCACGATAATAACCAATGGTAGTGTTTTAACTAGGGCTGCAAAAAAAATTCATAGTTCGTAATCCATTCGAGTTCGATTCGAGGAAAGTTTGAAATTAGTTTGTTCGCAATCAGTTCGGAATTAATATCAAATCTAATCAAACTAGTTTGAAATAATTTGTCAAATCGAACTCAAACTAGAAACAATTCGTTCGAAATTGTTCACGAGCAAAACAAATCGAATCTTGACAAGATCCGTACTGTCAAATGATATGATATATATAGCATGAGATTTTGTGTTGCAACTCGATTTCTCCAAAACTATTATTTTCTCTCCCTTTCTCTTCGCCTAGCTGACACCACAAATCAGATCATCAGAATTCAGAAACCCTATTTCTTCTCCGATTCTCTCCCTCGGCTAGCCTATCCCAGATCTCCCTTCTATTGATTTTTCATTTGTGTGTTATCGATTGAAATTTTCCAGCAAACATGAAAAATAAAAAAAATCAAAGTATTGAAAAAATATAATATATATAAAAAAAAAATACCATAAAAAAACTTGCCATGAGAAAATTGAAGTCATAATGTATCTTATGCATTTAAGCACCAAGTAATAATAATATCTTTGTGTAATTACATGTGATCTCAATTATATATAATGTATCCTCAAATTTTTATTAGGTGTCAACCATAAAAATAAACAATTGAATATTTTTCAAACAAGTAGAAATGACAGATCTCGACACTCAAATTGAAATTCTGACTCCGTTCCTGATAAATAGAGGTGTAAATCTAACTCGGATAAGTAAAGCATGAATGGATGATTTTTGTTTTTAGCTGATTCCTTTCGGATTGTAAATATTTCAGCCCAAATCACATTTATTGAATTGAAAACCAACAAATCACTGTCGTATTTGAGAATTCGATAGTGATCTTCATCAATCACTTGTTTGATCGTGAATTGATTTATGATATCTTCCATTAGTTCATTATTCGAAAAAATCAATTTGAGCATATACTAGAAAACATTTCAATTTTTGCTCCTCCTCATTTTGAAGCATAGTTCATATTTGATAACTATATATAGGCACAACCCCAACTGTTTACACTCCTAGGCGTGAGAATTCATTAATTTGAGATGAATATGGATGCTATATACAAGTTTCTCGGCTTGGGCCCATGTAGAATAAAAGCCTATCAACCGAAAGCAAAAGAGTATAAAGGCATTTCCACAAAAGCAAAAATTGATACTTCCCATGAAAACTAGATGAACTTACTTTGAGTTGACAGAGTGGAATTTGAATATTCCTCCAGGATTTGTGGAATTAATTAAAATCCTTTTTGCAATATAATTATATGGATTCAAATGTATCTTACAGAGATGAGCGGATAGACTTGACTACTGAAAATTGTGCAATCAAACCCGAAGTAAATTTTATTTAATTTTTAATTTTTCTCTCACAATATTCACTATTAGCGATTGGAAGATAACTCTTATGTTTCTCACTTACAATTTATTTGACATTAATCTCCTCCTCTCTTGATGTAATTTCAGTAACACGCTCATTTTAAAGAAATTCGATAAAAAACACACACTTTTGTGTGTGTTTTGCATATGAGGGAGTCACATGACACTGGTTTATTTTCATAATATTTGATTCTTGATCAAAACTTGGATGAACAATGTCGAATCAATCGATTCATGTCGAGTTTTATCCGATTTCCTGCAGAGTCAGTTGATTCCTGCCGAGTTTTACTCGAATCGGATGAAATTGGATGAGATCTTGCCTCCTCTGTGCTTTACAAATTTCAGCGATACCAAACTTGTAACCTGACTCTTCGTATTTGGGAGTTGCCATTTGAAGGGAGGTGATCAGGAAGGAGACGTGTCCATGACGGATTGGTCCAAAATCAATATATTTTCCTCACTCCTTGTTTGTTTTGTCTACTCTGGGTTCATGCACACCGAGGAGGAAGGGCACATTGTCAGTGAAAGGGTTGTATAGTTCATGTCCATTCAAATATTCTCAATTGAAAAATCTAGATTAATTCATATCAAATGGGGAAATTTTTCAAAGGTCTGGGACCGAAATATTTCAACAGAAGCCCAAGGGACAAAAATGTCATTTTAATAGTAATAGAAGTTTTAAAATTAAATATAAAATTAAGAAGTTTAATAAAGAAAAAAATTAATAATACTATTAACTGTAATTATTAATACCAAAAAATTAGTATAAATATTACAATATAAATAATATGAATAATAGTAAATATTAATATGAATAAAATCAGTAAAAGAATATTAATATAAAAAATAGTGGTGATAATAATAATAATAATAATAATAATAATATCAATAAATTTATTAATAATTATTGAAAACAAATAAATAGTAATAATATTAAAAATACTAAGAAGTTTAAAATCTTATTAACAATTATTAAATACAAATAAATAGTAATAATATTGAAAATATAGTAAGATGTTTAGGAAATGTACAATTATGATATTTGTCTCAAACTTTACAAGAAATACAAAATGGTCTAGTGGTAGTAAAATTTGATTAGAGGCGTTGGATTTGAGAGAGAGCATAGGTTCGAATTCTCATGTTGGACCATTTTTTCATTTATCATAGGGGCGCAAGTATTACTTGCACCCTTGGTTTGATTTTGAAACTGGATGCTCTCTGTGAGAGATAGGACCCGAGGCATAAATTAAATTTTGAAATTAATAATTCAGCTAATGCTCCAAACAAACAAATTCTTCAACTAGTAATTTAGCTAAATTTAGTTGTTTTAAAACAAATTGGTAAACACAAAAAGTTCTCTAATAATAAAAAACAACAACCAACAACAACAAACACAACAAGTTCTTAAATTGCAAAAGACCCCTAAATACAGCCATTCATATCGCACCGAGTACAACCCCTACTGCGACCACAATTATCATAAGTGGATGGAATATAAGTCGCTCGTGCTCTAGCCTCCCTAGTAGTGTGCCTTAATGGCACAATATCATCATCCTCTTCCTCGGGATTTGCGGTTTGGCTAGAAGATCCAAATATATACAAACTCGGCCACACGCTCGACCTCATCATCGACCCTACGCTCGACATTTTGCTCGGCCTCGGCACCACCCGATCCTCGGGCCGGTCTCCCATATATCGGCCTGAGATTGGTGTGAGTACGGAGGATTAAACATTAGCGCATCGGGCATTCGACTTGGCACGCTCGCCACCAACCAATTGATCCAACAAATCGTAGTTCTCGGGTTGAACACACAAGCCCTCTGCTAGTGATGGCTCCAAATCATTTTCTCGCAGTCCATGCTTTAGCATCAAATTTCTGAACACGGCTTCTTGGTTGACGTCTTCAATATTTCCATGATAACTAATCTGGCAGATACAATAATCTTACAAAAATTTATTACCAAATTTACACAGTACTGGGACAACTAAACTAGATAATAATAAGTTATTGATTATTTAACAAAAGGTACGTACAAACTACAATATCTAGTCTACATCATAGTTTGCATACTTCCATCCTTTATTTTATTTTTGTGTGTAGAAGTATGAGATAAGCCCTGATACAAGCTGTATCTTAACCTAATCAGCGCTGTATAATACCCCAGTTCTTTTCTGCAAAGTCAACTAGCATCTCTCTCTCTTTTCCTAGATCTATGACATTGTTACGGTTCAAGTCGACCTTCCTCATGGCTCTCCACACTTTCAAATGTTTGAACTTCAGACCCAAAACCTGTAATGCATCATAGAGCTCCTTCCAACTTATGTAACCGTCATCATTCACATCGACCTTGTCGACGAGCCATTGCTTGAACTGCTCCCTTGTCATCTTTAGTGAAGACTTAGAGTTAGAAGGAGAGAGGTTTTGTGCCTGGTTGCCTCTCATACGAGAATTTTCTTTAGTAAAATCACGTCCTGGATCAGACTCGGTTAGCACCATTGTCGAACTCGTGTTCGTTGCAGTTTATTGAGTGATTATTGTTTTGTTTGGTTTAGTAAGGAAGACAATGACAGCTTCTTTCTATTTATAAACATCTCAAATTTGAACTGTTGATCTCCAAATTAGGAAAAAGTAAATAAAAAAGATAAAAAAAATGGGGCTAGATGAATGATTAAATTCTTCTAGGGTATAAATGACTGTATAAGAATAAGAACATGTGGTCATGTCCCTACTACAAGTTTGAGTTATTATACAGACCTAATAAAGCCTTTAATAGCAGAAATACGATGATTGTATTAGGAAAAATTCTACCATAGGGCCTTCCTTACCATGTAGGCATGAATACATGGTAGAGACATCCAATGAGAATTCTCCATGTGGCATAATTTATTTAAATGGTTATAACAGTTAATTGCTAATGACATGTCATCATTTCCTTGTATTTCCAATTGATTCTGCACACCAATTCAGAGGAGAATTAGTTAAGAGATCATGTATACGGCTCCATTTCAGGAAATTTACAAAATTCTTAATCTTTATTTGTCCGTGAAAAATCAAGCAATAAAAGGAAACAATAATTGAAAAGAGAGCATGTAAATACAGTAAATATACATTCGAAAAATAATTTGACAACAAATAATATTGAATTCTTCTCTCTTTTTTACTTTTTGATGCTTTCATTATATATCCCGTGAAAAAATTTCCATAAAAAATTGTATAGTTACATTTTTTTGTTGAATACTTCTTTAATGTATAGTAAGCATTTTTTTAAATTGTATAAAATATTGTTTCACTTGCTTAAGTATGTTTAATAAATAATAAAAATTTAATTTGAACTTGTAGCTATCCGTGAATAAAACTTGTGAAGAAAGCATGAATAATTTAATGGGTGATAGACACACATATCACCTGATAATCTAATCAAGCAATACATTTAATAGCTATTGAATTTTCAGAGTAATGCAGAAAATATAAAATGATTTAAATAATATTTCAATGAAGTTAGGCATCAGACACACATATCACCTTTGAGTTATGAAAATATACTAACGCAAATGAGTTATCAGGTAACTAGTAATTAGTTTCTATGAATTTTAGTTTTTCTATTTTATTTTTGTTAATTTAACAAACTATATATGCACTATATGCATAGTTTCAAGTTGATCATTCAAACACCAGCAGTAGCAATTTTGCTGCAAACAATGTCTTTGTATCTCAACCAATTTGCACTCGTCGTTGAAGCAATGGACTTCACTAAAAAATAGTTTTATTTTGCCTTGTGTTGTTTGAATATTGTACTTGATTTAAGTTGGATTTTTTGTTTTAACTTATCTATGATTTTAAGCATAAATTTGATTGAATTTCTGATATTAGTATTATTATTTCAGCAAAGAAATAAATTTTTTTTGGCAAAACTGATTGAATTTCACCTAAGAAATGCAACTATATGAATTTTGCTGATTTTTTCACGAGATAATGGAAGCTTCAATCAGAAAAAAATAATATTGCATGTTTTGCTTTACTAGATAAATTATTCTTCCTTCACATAATAAGTATATTTTTTATTACAAAATTACATGTTCTCTTTTCAATTATTATTTTATTTTATTGTTTAATTCTCATGGACAAAAGAAAGAGCAAAAATTTTAACTTTCATGAACGAAGATGCATACTTGATATGTTTAATTAATTCTTCTCTAAATTAGTGCGCAGAATTAATAGGAAATACTAGAAAATTGATGACATGTCATTAGCAGTTAATTACTATAATTATTTATGGTAACTATGCCACATGGAGAATTCTCATTGGATATCCCTACCATGTATTCATGTCTACATGGTATGGAAGGCCCCATCATAGAATTTTTCTTGTATTAGGGAGGATTGCTAAAGGTTTGAGGCAACCGCTATTAGAGACTAGACTCTTTATAGCGGGTGTTAATAAAAAGGGAAATTTGGGTCCATGCCATTCCAAAACATCTAAATTAGAAATTTGCCACCTCAAAATCTATACCCTTAAAAATGCCACTTCAAAATACACCTCTTTTGTTTTTTGCCACAAATGTTATCATTTTCTGTTATTTTAAATTAAAATAATTAAAATAACTTTTTATGGACCAAAATGTCCTTGGGCCCACCTGTAATAGTTTTCTTCCTGTATTATCTCCCATCTTCGATTCCAACGATACAACAATAAATTTAGAACTTGCTAAACTCAATTTTTCTATCTCTGTCTCGCTTCAGAGGTGTTAGCGAGATGCAGGAAGGTATGTTAGCGAGATGAGAGGTGTTAGCGATGAGGAATAACTAATAGATTCCTGAATTTAGAACTTGCTAAACTCGGTTTTTCTGTCTCCATCTAACTTCCTAATTTCAGATTTTATAAGGTTCATTTGAACTTTGAATTTTCCTGAATTTTCCTGGTACTGGTTCTTTTGCTGGTACTGGCTCTTTTGTTGTTGAGATCAACGACAGCAAACCAAGCATTTTGTTGTTGAGATCAGAGACTAAGGACAACAAAGTAAGGAGTAGAGAGAGACAAATCCAGGAGGAATCCATGACAGATCCATTGGTGCTGACAGATGATACAGCCTGCGAAAGTTGAATTTCAGACGATTTTCAGACGATACAGCCTGCGAAAGTGTTCATAATCAGAGATTTTCAGCCGATTTCAGCTTTGAATTTCACCCGATCTCCATTCGAAGTCAGACAGAGGCAAGACAAATCGAGTTTAGGGCCAAGGGCATTTTGGTCATAAAAACTTATTTTAATTTAAAATAACAGAAAAAGTAACATTTGTGGCAAAAAACAAAAGAGATGTATTTTGAAGTGGCATTTGTAACTGTATAGATTTTGAGGTGGCAAATTTCTAATTTAGATGTTTTGAGATGGCATGGGCCCAAATTTCCCTAATAAAAAACTGGTATTATAACTAATCTCTTTAGCGAACTTTAACAGGAAGTCGCTATTAAAAGCGAGTTTTATAGCTGATATTGTCAAGGGGCCGATACTAAAGATCACTTTTAATATTGACTCTGTATTAAGATAAATAAGAAATAAAAAAAAGTTGAATTGCAAGTGCCTTTTCTGCCTCAAGACACGAGATCATCCTTTAATTGATTTTCTCATATGACGCATCCGAATTTACGTCTTCGCAAATTTACTCTTGAAACTCAATTAATTGATTTGCTCCTCTTTAACATAGAAGAAGAATATGTAACCTCCATTAATAGCTTCTTCTTTTCTCTCTAACATAGAGAAGAATCAATTAAACTTGCAAACAAATAAACATAGTATATGTGTGAATTACTTCTGATTTTTAGATTGTGTCTATCTAATCACGAAATTAATAAACCATTGCTTTTGATTTTTATATTGAGGTTCAAGAAGAAAGAAAGATAAATCAACAAATCATTACTCGTTTCATGGCAGAGATCATGATCCAACAACTCCCTCTCCTCAGCTCTCATGTCTGAGCTCTAACAAGAAGAATGAAAAATCGATGAGGGCGCAACTGTGGGAAGGAAATGAAGCTATTAAGCATGAAATTTGTGGTTGTTTACATATTTGTGTAAGTGAGGTCGAGTTCGACACCGCGTTAGGATTGGTGCTCCACCAGTATGTGTAAGAGAGACCGATTCCGTAGTTGTACATTGAACAAGTAATTTTGTTAAGTGAAGCGGGCCGAGCTTGTTCCAGGAAGAAGCGGGGCGCCGAGAACCCGGAGACGTAGGTGAGACCCAACAGCAAGTCAAACTTCGTCATATTTCTTGAGTCACTCTCTTACTCTTTACTCTCTTTTATCTAAATTATTAGTAGTTGCATTGTGTGCTTGTGAATTGCTTACTTGAATTGCTTGTTTTGATTAGTATTGCTTAATTTGTCACATTGTGTTAGAATTGCAATTAGGTTATTAATTAGTTGGTATCCGAAATGAATTTGGTTATCCACCTAGGTGCCTAGGTGCAATAAAGTGGTATCAGAGCAAGTTGAGCTTGCAAATTAAGTTTGTTAGTTGCAAGCAAAGATCCAAATCATATGGCAACCAATAGACCTATTTCACTACCTCAGCTATTAGGACCAAATTGTAAAACTTCGGGTATTGAAAAATACGCATGACCAATTACTTGAATATTTTTTACCATTAGGAAATTGTCACTACTAGATACACACCGGAATTGGACCTCGAAACCAATAAATTGTCCACAAAATTCTTGTTAAAGAAAAGGCAAAATGATCATGCGGTTAATGCAATTCTGGCCTCCATACATGAGTCAATTGCACTAATTCTTGAAGAGGAAACTAATGCCTATGATATGTGGCAAGCATTACTTCGAAAATACGAAGGAAATGTTTTGCTTAAAAGGTCTAGCGGAGCCGGATTGCGATTGCAATTCGAGAACTTTAGAATAGGAGAAAATGAGTCCATTGAGGACATGTATATAAGACTTACAATTCTAACTAACTAATTTATGGAAATAGATGATTTCTTGGAGCCTAACAAGATAGCTACAAAGCTCATAAGGATCATGTAATGGAGGACATCATGAAGAGCCTACATGAGTTCTTTGGAGGCCATGAACAATACAAGAGAAGTCCCCTTTACACCCAAGGAGGTGTCTACTCATTTCTCAAAACCTATGAAGAAACCCTCCGGCAACTTGGGGAACAAGATCACCAATCAAAATCCATGGCATTGTCGGCTCAAAATTGAAACCATCATCATGCCTCCACTTCCAACCAAGATTACCATCATCATGCCTTCACCTCCAACCAAGATAGCCACTTCGTATCCCCCTTTCAAAATTTCGGGATAGATGCAAGCAAAAAAATCCTCATCCTTACCAAGATGCTTGAAGAAATGTTCAACAATTGGGGCTCACCGAGTGAGGGACAACAAAGGGATGATCATCATGCTTTTGATGTCTTGGTGGATGAAGGCAAGATTGACTTTGACGCCATCATCTACATGAATAATGTAACCGATCTGGGAGTGATCGAGCTTATCAAGAAGATCGCTCTTGGACGAGTTGAGAGAGATGATGTAGTGGAGGAAGAACAACCGATTGAGGAAGCCTCTAAGGATGAAGCTAGCACATCAACCTCTAATGATGAGGCTAAGGTATTTCTAGACTCAAAGCCCGTTGAGATTATGTATTGTCTAGGGATTGAATCCGATAGTGAGTCGGATGATATTGGTGATGACACAAGTAATGTGTCAAATGAGGAATTGTTGAAACTTGAAATTACTAGTTTTAACAAACTCCTCATATAAACAAATCAAGCCCTCATGAGAAAAGATTGCACTATTGCGGGGTTAAATGACAAATTCTTGAGCTTGAGTCTAAAGCAAATAAACTTGAAATTGAAAATAAGACTTTGAAGTCTTCTAGGGCTTTGAGCAAAACCAAATTGGATTTAAGAAAAATATATGAGGGACAAAAGACTCATGACAAAACCGGATTGGTTATAAGATGATTCCATCCCCTTCTTTGTCACCCAAGAAATCTCAAAGTCCTAACAATGAGGGAAAATAAAAACTTGATAATGGCAAAAGTGCAAAATTTCCTAAAGAAAGACAATGTACCAACTTATGCATTTAGGCACCGATTCAACAATGTAAGCCATACCAAACCCAAACCGGTACATAGGTACTTCAACTCATCATGATCCAACAATGCATACTATAGAAGACTAACCGGATGGACATATGAACCAAAAGGTAACAACCTTGCCCAACATGGTATTAGACACAGACAAACACCAAAGATTGTGTACCAACCAAAACAATTGCAAAGCCTAACTTCAATTTCACATATCAACCAAAGAACAAGGCACAACAATTGAAAAATGATTATCATACTAGGTTTGTTAATGCTAGTGGTAATCCTCCTAATAGTGCCATGTGCAACTATTATTGCAAATATGGCCACATTTCATTAGATTGCACCTTTAGGAATAGAAGCAACCAATCAAAAGTTTGCTTTGGTGTCTAAAGAGCAAACTTAAATGATTTGAAGGTTGTACCCCCAATACTAATTGCCATACATTTAGGGGGAGTAAATTTGAATGAATTGTGCCTTATAAAGCATAAACAAACACTTATAATTGTAAGCCATAATCCAAAAATATGCTTCCGCAAAACTTTTAAAAATTTGTTATATAGGGTTTAATAATTGATTTCCGAAAATGCATGAATTGAGGGGGAGCTTTGTTGCTCAAAATAGAATTATGCAAAACTTGCGAGGGAGTTATCAAATTGAGGGGGAGCTATGCTATTAATAGTAAATTTCTAAAAATCCAACTTTTGTTTGATTTCCAAAAAGGAGGAGAAATCATATGTGCAATATTGAGATTAAACAAGAATTATTTAGGCACATATGTTGTGATTTTGCAAATCAACAAAAGGGCAAGATTACTGGCACAAACATTCCTTGAGTTTGTTGATTTGCATAACTATTGAAATTTTACCATTTCTTGTGTTGTGAGAATATTTGTAGGGCATGTAAGCAAAAGCATAAAGGAACACAAGAAATGATCAAGAATGACCTAAGAGCAAGATTAGAAGATCAAAATCAAAATAAAGAATTGCTTAGGTTAATTAGAATTTAGTTTGTTTAAATTTGAGATTGAAAAGAGCAAGGAAATCTAAACCAAACAGTATAAACCGTTATAACGCTATATGTAGTGTTATAACGCTATAGACCGAAATGTTGAAATCTGGCTAAGTCTTGAGATCTCACAGACTTAACATTATAATGCCAAATCTGATGCTATAACGTTAGATTACCTGACTATCTTAAAATGAATGCAAAAATAAATGAAAGAAGAACTAGAGTCCAAATCATCAAAAATACATCTTAAAAATTATTTAGGTTTATCAAAATGAAATTTAGTTGATAAAAAACTTGGATTTGATTAGTAGCATCTTAATCCAACCAGAATTACTTGTTATAATGTCATCCTGGATGTTATAACGCTATGGTGTAAGATTACCTGAAATTGGCTAAGTCTTGAGATATTCCAGGCTTAGTGTTATAATGTCAAATTTGGCATTATAACGCTAGATCAAAGTTCCAACGATAAAATTATTTGTCCTGACCTGACATAGCGTTGTACACTTTATGCATATCTAGCATTATAACGCTATACAAAAGTTGCAGAATTGAGATCCAACGGTCAAATTATTTATCCTCACTCTAGATAGCGTTATAATGCTAGGATCTGTACATGAGTTAGCGTTATAACACTAGACCTCGCAGAATTACTTTTTGACCAGATTTGAACCCCTATTTAAACCCTTCTCCTCCAACAATCAAAGTGTTGTTGTTCCATTCAATCGATACCTTTTCCAGCAACCATTATTGTGCTCTTTGAGCTTTAGTTCCATAGTCAAATCCTTGCTTAAATCCCAAGTTTAAATTAGCTAAATCTAATCTAGAGTTATTAAGAGTTTGTTTGAGTGATTAGTTTTATTCTTCCATTATTTATCTTTGTGTTGGTGATTAGTTGTCTGAGCTCCACCGGTGTGTGTAAGAGAGCTCAAGATAGTCAGCTCAATTCTCCACATGCATGTGTAAGCGAGATCGAATTCGACACCGTGTTAGGGTTGGTGCTCCACCGATGTGTGTGTAAGAGAGACCAATTATGAAATTGTACATTGAACAAGCAATTCTGTTTAGTGGAGCAGACCAGACTCGTTACCGCAAGAAGTGGAAGCGTCGGGGAACCGGAGACGTAGGCAAGGCCCAATGACAAGCCGAACTCCGTCAACATTTCTTGAGCCACACTCTTATTATTTACTCTCTTTTATGTAGATTATTAGTAGTTGCATTGTGTGATTATGAATTGCTTGAATTGTTCAATTTGTGAATTGCTTGAATTGCTTACTTGAATTGCTTGTTGCGATTAGCATTGCTTAATTGGTCATATTGTGTTAGAATTGCAATTAGGTGATAAATTAGTTGGTTAACCGAAACAAATTTGGTTATACACCTAGGTGCCTAGGTGTATCAATAATATTTAAAATATAGTAAGAAGTTTAGGACATGTACAAGTATGATATTTGTCTCAAACTTTACGAGAAATACAAAATGGTCAAGTGGCAGCGAGATTTGGTTAGAGGTGTTGGGTTTGAGAGAGGGCATGAGTTCGAATCCCCCTGCTGGACCATTTTTTGCATAGGAGCGCAAGTTTTACTTGCGTCGCTGATGTGTGAAATGGATGACGGAAACTCTAGAGTGCATCCAGATTCGATATCAAACCAAGGGTGCAAGTAATACTTGCACCCCTATATTTTGAAAGCCAGTCCCACTAGTTTGTGAGAGATAGGACCATAGCGTAAATTAAATTTGGAAATTAATAATTCAACTAATGCTCAGAAACAAACAAATTCTTCAACTATTAATTTTGTTAAATTTAATTGTCTTAAACAAATTCGTAAACAGAACAAATTTTCTAATTATCACAAACAACAACCAACAACAACAAACACAACAAGTTCTTAAATTGCAAAAGACCCCTAGATTCAGCCACTCCTACCACGCCGAATACGACCCCTACCGCGACCACGATTATCTTAAGCGGATGAAGTATAAGTCATTGGTGCTTTAGCCTCCCTAGTAGTGTGCCTTAATGGCACAATATCATCATCCTCTTGCTCAGGATTTGAGGTTTGTCTAGAAGATCAAAATACAAAATCGATCGCATGCTCGACCTCATCATCGACCATTCGCTTGACATTTTGCTCGACCTCGATACCACCTGATCCTTGGCCGGTCTCCTATATACTGACCAGCAATAGGTGTGAGTACCAAGGGTTAAATAGTGGTGCATCGGGCATTTGACTCGCATGCTGGCCACCAACCACTTGATCTAACCACTCGTAATGCCCGAGTTGAACATGCAAACCCTATGCTAGTGGTGGCTTCAAATCCTCGTCTCGCAGTCCATGCTCCAGCATCAAATTTCTAAACTTTGCATGACATTATTGGCATTATGTGCAATAACAACAATAGTTTTCCTTGCCAAATTGATGTTACGAAGCACCTGACAATAAAATTGAGTTAGTAATTTACTTTGTTTGAGGAAATATTTAAAAATAGTGTATTGATTTATCGTTCGTTCCACAACTTCGTCTTGCATGGTAATAGATCTTTCAATCTCACGTCCTTGTGGTGCTAGGGGGTTGTAACTATTTCTAGCAGTTGACCCTCGCCAATATATTGTCTGCATCCCTTCACGGTTGAACTATGCCAAGTAATGTTCCTAAGGGCCATTCATAAAATTGTGTCCCAAATCGACGGTATATGCCAAGCGATTCGCCCACATTTGAATGTAGAGGTGATGATATATGTCCCAATCACACCCTTTGGTTTTTTTTGTGACATACTTAAGGAGATGGTCGAAATCAAGTGGTGGCAATGGAGGCGGCACTTTAGTTTGGAAACCGGACTGTCGCACAATCAGAGCTGGATCGTGCCACTTGAAAATCCAGAAGAAAATGCATGGCCCTATGTAATGAGAAATAATCAAATGATCTTGATCATTACATATCGGTGGCAGAAGTGCCAAAACATCTTCATCGCAGGGCCACCTATCTGGACCATACTCGTCAATTCGCTCGAAATGCCACCTATAGCATTATTTATAATATCAAATCATTAATAAACACATGAAATTTACATTGCAACATCATTTAAGAATATAGAGTTATTCGTGTCAGATTAATACCAATACAGTGTGATGCTTCCATGTTGTTTGTCTTCATATTTGTGGGTCGGCTCCATCTATTTTATCACGTATGGCATATCATCAGATAAAGACTTTGTCCTCAGTCGTCCAATAGGTAGCCGAGCCCAAACCCACATTTACAACAACATCAAAGGACCCCAAATATGTTTGTTTGTCTTATCGGATGCATCACATAAAGCACGATACAAATGCACTAGCACTGCTGAGCCTCAGCTATATCTTAGCGAATCATGAATGTTCCTCAAAAACTGAATGAACATTGTCAGAATGTATTCTGACTGTTTCAAAAATATAACGGTAGAGAACAAGTCAACATGTATGCTCAAGCATACATGTCGATCTCTTCGAGTGGGGCATTTGGTGGTAATTTGGCCTTCAGATGACGTCCATCATCTGGGCCTTATCTTTGGGTTGTCATGGTTTCCGCAACCAATTTTCTCGCATGTGAAAATGACTCGGTGGCCTCCGAAATGTTTGCCACTCAACTCGACCAAACATTTCCAACACATCTTCGTCCCAATCTTGATCAACATCACCGATCACCGGCATGCTCTCTGGAGTTCCCATGATCTATCTCACACATCAGGGGAGCAAGTAATTGTTGCGCCCCCATTATAATAAAAAAATGGTCCCAGCAAGGGGATTCGAAACCATGCCCTCTCTTAAACTCAAAGCCTCTAACTAAACCCTCTGCCAGTAGACCATTTTGTATTTCTCGTAAAATTTCAGACAAATATCCTACTTATATATGTTTTAATAGTATCATAATAAATTTATTAATATCATCATCATTATTATTGATATTAACATCTGTTTTACTAGTATCATAATAAATTTAACAATATTACCATTATTAATGATATTACAATATTTTCTATTGATTGTATTCATTATTTTTTCAACTAATAAATTTATTACTTCATTCAACCACTAATTATTATTATTATTATTATAATCGTCACTATAATTTATTATTACTTTTATTACTAACATCTTTAATTACTATTATTCATATTGTTCATATTATAATATTTTTTACTAATTTTATTTGTATTAATTATTACTATGAATATTATTATTAATTTTTTATTTCTTAAACTTCTTACTTTTATATATAATTTTAAAATTTCTATTAACATTAAAAATGATTTTTTAAGCAGTTATTAAGGGCGCATATATTATTTGCGCTCCTATGTAGCTGGACCTCACAACTGAAAAAGTACTACAAAGGTGCTTGAGAATCAGAGAAATAACAAACTATTTAGAGTTACTTGCGCACTTGGGCTTCTGTGCAATTTTTAGAATTCTTTTGACCCTTTATGTTCAAATTATTTTGTTTTTGGTCCTGTATGAAAATTTTCCACCAAACGGTTTTGTCTATTCTGAATTGTCTTCCATCCATTTTATTGGGGCAAGAGTGCCTCCATTTGTTCGAATTTTAAATATATACCAATTGATTTTAATTTATTTGGAACAATGATATTTTTTTATGAAATAAGTCTCTAAAAATCCTCGTTTTTTTTCTAGAACCCAATGATATACCATAAGCCAATATTCTATCGCCATTGCACCTCTAGAATTTTGAAAAATGAATTAATGTTCTTATTTAGTTAAATTGCACAAAGAGTGTTCAATTTGTAATGTTCGCGATACATTATATAATTAGTAAATTAAGTGACTGTAATAGTGTTTTAATTAACGTAGTTTTTTAACAAATTTTTTTTATCAAATTTTTTTTTACTTTTTTGCTACAAAACAAGACTTCTTTCAAAAAGTCCGAGCTATTGATTCGATTCTGACTAGGCGGTCAAAAATTCGATTCTGAATTCGAATTTTAGAACCCGGCATTTAACAATACAATATAAATAAAGTTAGTACTAATTTTAATGTGTTCTAATGAATGAGACAAACCTTTATCTCGGAGATTTACTTTCGATCGAGATAGTTATCTGAACCCTAAAAAGCAGAATTCTAATAACTAGGTCTCAAATAATTAGCAAATGAAAGTAGACATAGCGTGGTATTTAAACCATTTTCGAAATAATTACTTCTGATATTTAATTACATAGCCAACTACCAATCAACGGATAAGACCTATAGCGTCTCCCTAATTATCATCCAGAATGGTAATATCTTATGGATGCTAGAAATTTTAATTTTGTAATATGTGGTAACTATACATTAATTTGTTCTGTGAAGTCACTCAAATTTATTAAAATAATAAGTATAAATCAGTGTCTTGACGCCTATGTTGCACAGGTGCAGGTGCGGGTGCGAGTATCGTATCGGATACGGTGCAAGTGCGGCGATACTTTAATTTCAAAAAATCTTGAATACGGATGCAGCTATGTATAATAAATTTAAAATAAAAAAATGAATAACATTATAAACAAATAGATTAAAACCAAAAACAAACAAATAAATAAGCACACAGTCGCACCCGAGGAGCATCCAGCCTCACCCAAGCCGCATCTAAGACCGCACCCAACTGGTCAAAACTATTAAAATAATAGAATGCGTCACGTGGCGCACCCGATACCGATTCTTCTAGATATTAGAAGAACCGGGGTAACATGGCTTGACGCTCACAGCTGAAAAAAAGAATAAAAAATGAAAAGAACAACTGATCTGGCAGATACAATGATCATACCAAATTTACACAGTACTGGGACAACTAAACTAGATAATAATAAGTTATTGATTATTTAACAAAAGGTACAAACTACAATATCTAGTACTCTACATCATAGTTTGCA
>CAXKVX010004489.1:0-17969 GCA_964058865.1 Eleocharis quinqueflora
AGTCGTAGTCGGTGATCAGTCGAGCGGGAAGTCGAGTGTCCTTGAGTCGCTTGCCGGCATCAGCCTGCCACGAGGCCAGGGCATTTGCACACGTGTACCACTCATCATGCGCCTCCAAGATGATTCAGAAGCCACCAAGCCAGTGCTCCATTTGGAGTATCAAGGTAAAACCGTGCCGACAACAGAGGCTGGTATCACAGCAGCTGTTAACCAGGCAACTGTTGAGATTGCTGGTGCAGGTAAGGGCATATCTGATGCACCTATTACCCTTGTTGTCAAAAAGGAAGGTGTTCCTGATTTGACACTGGTTGACCTTCCGGGGATCACCCGTGTTCCTGTTCTAGGCCAGCCCCACGACATCTACGAGCAGATCTCGAGAATAATCATGGAATACATTGCTCCGAAAGAAAGCATAATATTGAATGTGCTGTCGGCAACTGTGGACTTCCCGACATGCGAATCAATCAGGATGTCTCAGAAAGTTGACCCACTTGGCGAACGAACACTTGCAGTCGTTACCAAGTCTGACAAGGCCCCTGAGGGTTTGCTGGAGAAGGTCACTGTGGATGATGTCCGCATTGGCCTTGGCTATGTCTGTGTCAGAAATCGGGTTGGAGATGAGACTTACAAGGATGCTCGGCATGAAGAAGAGCGTCTCTTTAAGTCGCATCCTTTGCTATCCCTGATTGACAAGTCTATGACTGGGATACCGGTGCTTGCCCAGCGCCTGACTCAAATTCAGGCGTCAATCATAGCAAAATGCTTGCCGGATATTGTGAAGAAGATCGATGAGAAGCTTAGCAAAAGCATGTCTGAGCTGAATGGCATGCCTCAGAAATTGTCAAGCATTGCTGATGCTCTGAAGGTAGTCTTACTTATCTTTAAAAAGCTCAGAGAATCTTTAGAGAAATCACTGATAAAAGGGGAGTATGATGAGTTTCCTGATGAGAACAGCTTCCATGGAGCAGCTCGCATATTCGAAATGCTTGTGAATTACTCCAGCAAACTCCCTGCTAACTGCCCAACTACCAATGATCTGTTTCTGATGGAGGAAGTACAAGTTCTGGAAGAGGCGAAGGGAATATGGCTTCCCAATTTCCTGCCTAGGTCTGCTTTTCATGTCCTTCTGAAAAGGAAAATTGGTACCATTTCTCAGACACCACATGAGTTGCTCAATGTTGTTTGGGCTTACGTTGAGAATCTTACTATTCAGACATTGTTGCGCCATCTTCGCAACTACCCGCAAATTCAGTCCTCAAGCCAGAGAGTGGTGCAAAATCTCATTTCTAAGTCGAGGGAAAAGTCGTACCAGTTTGTGAAGAACATGATTGAGATGGAGTTGTGCTCTGATTACACCTCAAACCCGGATTACATGAAAAGGTGGACTGAGTTGATGGCAGAAGGGAATATCTTCATGGAGGCAATTCAAAACCAATCAAAGCCTACTAAGATATCTCTTAAAGCCTTTGGAGTGGTTGAGGTCGGACATCTTAGGTCACATGGTGACGTGGCTGAACAAGCATTTGACACAAGGATGAGACTTATGGCTTATTGGAAGTCGATTGTTCTGAGGCTGGTTGATGTTGTGGCCCTCCATATTTTGCATAGCATCAAGAACATGGTTGAGAGAGAACTTGAGTCAGAGCTGATTAATGAGTTGGTAGGACAAAAAATGGCAGGAGTTGAGAGGATGCTGGAGGAGTCATCGGCGAGTGCTACTAAGCGGGATCGGCTGAAGAAGAGTGTCCAGCTATTGAAACAGTCAAAGGATGTTGTTGCAAACATTATGGATCGTATTGTTGCCGAAGGAGAGAAATGATTCGTGTATGTTTTTTGTGACTTGGGTGGCTTAGGGTGATGTAATCATGCTCTGTTTAGTGTTTTAATGTTTAGTTATTTTGTGAGTTGGAATGGTTCTGTTGGTTTGTTCTTTTGTTATGAGGTAATAGATGTTGTTTTAGCTGTGGGTCTAAGGAGCTTGTGCTTTGATCTATGTTATCTTTGGTTCGTCTGAATTATCTGTGACTTGTTATGATGTTATCTGTGTTTCAGCTTTGAACTTGTCATAATTTTAATTCACTAGCGGCCTGCTTTTTTCTGGAATAATGGATAAATTTTCTGCTTTAATTACAATGTCATAATATCTCTTTCGTAACCATCCCATTTCAGCAATATTTTTTGTTGTGACAACACAATTGGATGTTTTTATCTCATAGAGATGGTATGGGGGGTGCTTTTGTTTTCATCTAAAATGGTAAAGTTTAGTTAGTTAGGTGACTTTGCCGAGAATCAGTAATATTTTTATCCCATTTCAGCAATATTTTTTGTTGTGACAACACAATTGGATGTTTTTATCTCATAGAGATGGTATGGGGGGTGCTTTTGTTTTCATCTAAAATGGTAAAGTTTAGTTAGTTAGGTGACTTTGCCGAGAATCAGTAATATTTTTATCCCATTTCAGCAATATTTTTTGTTGTGACAACACAATTGGATGTTTTTATCTCATAGAGATGGTATGGGGGGTGCTTTTGTTTTCATCTAAAATGGTAAAGTTTAGTTAGTTAGGTGACTTTGCCGAGAATCAGTGCTAGCTTTCAGATAGGTTAGAGGAATATATGACCTGCACATTGCAATTGTAAGTTATGTAAATGAACAAGGGTGTTTGTCAGAATGGAAACAGTAGTAAGATATATGATTTTGCTGGTGGATTAAAATGTTTTAGCCTAGTAATTGTGTTGGAGACGAACAATTACAAAAACCATAATGACCACAACACACACAACACACTGTTCTTGGTCCATCCTTGTTATCAACTATTGGTATGGAAGCAGACCCAAAGTGGTGCCAGAAAAAGAATTACCAGAACCTGAGGTTATGATGCATCCTTCCTGTAAGCTTGCATAAAACGAGAAAGAATGGAAGGGATTCCGGTACTAAGGAACCGGTATGAAACTGGTACAGATCCGTGGCAGGGAACCAAAATGCTACCCGCACTCTCTCTCTCTCTCTATTCGTAATGTTAGAAGATTTAGATTCAAATTTCATTAACAATAAAGTACAAAACAAAATTTTGAATTTTAATGACGCCGTGATGGCTATTTATTAGTCTAGCACCAAATTTTACTTCTTATTATATTTTTCAATTTATTCTAATTAATATATTCCATCAACAATAAATACTACTTTTTGAAAGATAACCAAATAGCTAGAGAGAGAGAGAATGAATTGAATTGTAATCTTTCTTATTATTGAATGAATAGAGTACATGTCGATCCTTATATAGGGTAATTACCCTTGTAATTAATTAGCTGTTTCTAAAATACATTCTGTTACAATTAAACAAGTCTCTGATCTTGAATAGCCGTAATCATTGAGATGCTTCGTGGTTGAACATCCTGTGTGCACTGTGTGTTAATACCTGTGTGCACTATGTGTTAATACCTGTGTGCACTATGTGCTAATACACCCCCCTCAAGCTGAACTGATCTAGATCACATTCAGCTTGTTTCGTAAAAATTCAAAATGTGGCAATGGCAGTGGCTTAGTAAGACAATCTGCCAGTTGGTCTTTAGAACATACAAATTTAACTTGTAATTTGTTGGATTGAACCCTTTCCCTCACAAAGTGGTAGTCAGTTTCGATATGTTTGGTACGGGCATGGAATTGAGGATTGGATGCTAAAAAAGTAGCTCCAATATTATCGCACCACAGTATCGATTTGTGTTTTGTGACAAGTCCCAACTTCGTTAACAGATTTTCCAACCACATTATTTCTTGGCAGCAAAGCGCCAAGCTCCTGTACTCGGCCTCAGTACTAGAACGAGAGACAGTGGGTTGTTTTTTTGCACACCATGAAATTAAATTTTTGCCTAAGTAGACGCAGTAGCCAGAAGTAGACCTGCGGTCAGTTGAATCGCCAGCCCAATCAGAATCAGAGAAAGCATGAATTTGAGCAGAGGAAACTTTGTGAAACTGAAGGCCAAAGTTAAGAGTACCAGCAATATAACGAAGTACCCTTTTGGCAGCTGTCCAGTGTTCTTCAGATGGCAAGTGCATAAATTGCAATAATTTGTTCACAGAAAAGGATAAATCCGGCCTAGTCAATGTGGCATATTGCAATGCTCCAATAACACTTCTATATAGATGTGGGTCTTTGCAAGGTGGAGATCCTGTAGTGGAGAATGTAGTGCCAGAAGCCATAGGAGAAAGACATGGCTTACAATTCATCATGTTCATCCTTTTAAGCAAGTCTGTGAGGTATTTGGTTTGTGTGAGACACAACCCATCATTGTTAGTGATTGCTTCAATTCCTAAGAAGAAGTGAAGAGGACCAAGATCTCGGATTGCAAACCTTGAATTGAGTTGATGAATGCATTGATCAATTTGTACAGAATCGGAACCAGTGACAACAATGTCATCCACATAGACCAACAGTATAAGTATCTGACCATTATGGCGAGCAATGAACATGGAAGGATCATAGGTACAGGGTTTGAACCCAAAACCAATTAGAGTGGAACTCAGTTTCTCAAACCATGCCCTAGGAGCCTGTCGAAGTCCATATAAAGATTTGTGTAATAAACAAACAAATTCAGGGTTATTTGAGTCAATAAATCCAGGGGGCTGACTCATATAAACATTCTCATGCAAATCACCATTTAAAAATGCATTTGACACATCTAATTGTCGTATAGACCAATTAAAGGTCAGAGCAAGTGAAATAGTGACTCTGATTGTTGTTGGTCTCACTACCGGGCTGTAGGTTTCCTCAAAGTCTACACCAGAAATTTGATTGAACCCCTTGGCAACTAATCGAGCTTTATGCCTTTCAATGGAACCATCGGCATTTCTTTTAGTTTTAAAAACCCATTTGCATCCTATTATCTTCTTGTCAGGAGGAAAAGGCACCAAGGACCAAGTTTTATTTCTTGCTAGTGCATTTATCTCTTCAGCCATAGCTGAGCGCCATTGAGGTGATCTGTTGGCCTGAATGAAAGTTGTCGGGTCTGACTCAGAGATAATATGGAAGGAAACAAAATCCGGGTACTCTCTCTTCTTGTAGGTTCTATCTTTAGTTCTTGTAATCATGGAATGAGAAGGAATGTCGATTTGAGCAACAAGAGGAGCATGAGGTACCGATGGTACTGATTGAGAGAGAGAAGGAGAAGTATTTGAATGTTGTGTACCGTTGGGTATAGTATTCGGATTCAAGTGGGAGACAGATGGCACATGCTGAGCCCTTTGTTTGTAAACCAAGAGAGGAGATCGTGCCTTATTGGAGAAACGGATTGGATATGGAACCGCATCAATATGGGCTGGATTGTTTGAGTTTTGGGCCTGCTCATTTGAAGTTAAACTCGGAATAACTTGGTTGCGCGCCTCATCGCTTGGTTGAATGTTTCGAGTGACCTGTTGCTCTGTTTCAGATTGTTGTGAGGCTAGAATAGATAGAGGTGCTGACACTGGTGTATCCGAGCTAACTTCTGTAGTAGTGACTGATGGCTTTGCAAAGGGAAACTCATGTTCAATAAATTGAACGTTTCTGGAAACATAAACCCGTCCTATGGGCAAATGAAGGCATCGGTATCCTTTCTGGTTGGTACCATAGCCGATGAAGACACATGGCTGAGCTCTCAACTCAAGCTTATGTTTGTTATAAGGCCTTGTTAAGGGGTAACAGAGACACCCCAAAACTCGAAGAAAACCATAATCAACATCTTTATTAAACAAGGTTTTATAGGGCACTAAGTGTTGTAAAGGCAATCTATTGATGAGATAAACGATGCTATTGAATATCTCATCCCAATACCGTATAGGGATTGAGGCATGAGACATTGTAGCAAGGGATAACTCAACAATTTGTCGATGCTTTCTCTCAACTGCCCCATTTTGTTGGGGTGTATGAGGGCAGCCGGTCTGATGTATTAATTGTGGAAAGGCTTTAGCAATAGGCATATATTCCCCACCCCCATCAGTTCTCAATACCTTGACTGTTGTGTTCAATAAATTTTCAACTTGTAATTTGAATTTTGTGAAAGCAAGCAAGACATCACTCTTATTTTTGAGAAAATAAATCCATATGAACCGAGAATAATCATCAAGGAAAGTCACATAGTATTTATATCCTTTGTAAGATACAACGGGACTAGGCCCCCATAGATCACTATGAACTAAGTCTAAAGGTTTATTTGAAGAAGAAGAAGATGAAGAAAAAGGCAAAACATGCGCCTTTGCTTGAATGCAATCTTTGCAAAAAAATAAAATGATTCCTAATACATGGCAATCTATTGGAATTAATGACTTTAATGGTTGTTTGAGAGGAGGGATGGCCGAGTCTTGCGTGCCAAGTGGAAATAGAAGCTTTAGAAGAGGATGAAGTGATGTGAAGAGCTTGAGAAACGGAAGGTGTGTTGAGAGGTTGCAACTTGAGAGTGTATAGGCCATTGGAGCTAATTATGTGAATTGGAGGGGCTTTGTGGTGAAGATCCTTGATAACACAAGAAGAAGAATGGAAGTTAATGCAAAGTGTAGGATTATCTAAGAGCAATTGGGATAAACTAATCAAATTTGTTGAAAATTTGGGAACACACAACACATTATTGAGTTTGATTTTACAGTTTTCAAGTTGAAATTGTTGAGAACCGATGTGGGAAATTTGTATGCCAAGACCATTACCTATTTGAAGCTTATCAACCCCTTTGTAAGAGAAGAAGGAGTTTAAGTTGTTGAGGTCATTGGTCACATGATTATTGGCTCCTGAGTCCAGTATCCAGTTGCTTGCATCGGGTTCTTGAGAGCAATTGTTGGAGACATAGGAGTTGTATGCACTGATTTGAGGTGGAGGTCTCCAATCTGGGTCCTTGTCATATCGCTTGTAACATTTCTTTGTAGGATGGCCCATCCTTTGGCAAATTTGACAAGGAATTCTGATTTTTCCCGAAGTAAGCAATACAAGAATTTCTTGAATCACAGAATTGGGAATTTGAGAGCCATCAGTGAAGGGATGAGATTTGCCAGAATTGTTACTTGGTCTCGCATTGAACGAATTGGTATTGTAGTTGTTTTGTGGTCGAGATTGAGAAACAGTGGTGTTACCCTTTTTGGTATTGTATTGAGGCTTACTAGCAAGAAAGGCAGCTGGTTCTGATGGAGAAATAGCAAATAGCTGGGATTCATGAGCAAGGAGTAACCCTCTCAAGTCAGAAAAAGAGAATGACTGGTGACACCGAACTGTTAGAAGAGATGACCTGATTGAGGCAAAGTCAGAGCCTAACCCATTAACTGCGGCTGTCACTAAGTCATCATCTGAGACAGGATTTCCAATGAAGGAAAGTTCATCAGCAAGTTGTCGAATCTTTAAGAGATAATCAGTGCAATTTGAATCTCCTTTCTTCAAATTTTGAAGTTGTCTTTTTAATTCTTGGAGTCTTGCTCTTGAATTAGAGGAAAAGAAGCTCTCAAGAGCTACCCATAGTTCTTTACAGGTCTGGCATGTCATAACCTGAGCCAAGATCGAATCTGAGAGAGAAGATCTGATCCAGGCGTGGAGAAGTTTATCTTAACGCTTCCAAAAGAGATAGACAGGGTTGAGCACTGTCTCTCCCTTGACATTGCGAGTAGTAGGATCTGGAGGTGTATTAAGAAGGTAAGAATCGAGATCATAACCTTCAATAATGAGAAGAACTTGAGATTTCCAAGAAAGAAAGTTGGAATCGATAAGCTTGAAGGAGAGTGGTGTGTTAATGTGAACAATCTGATCAATTGCTGAGGGGTTAGTAGCAGCGGAGATGTTCTCGTCGTTAGAAGTCGACATGGATGATGTTTAGATGGATAGGAGAAAACGATTTGGGGAAGATGAGAAAAGAATCTTGAATTGAATCTTGAGCCGCTAGGCAAATGGCTCTGATACTATGAAAGATAACCAAATAGATAGAGAGAGAGAGAATGAATTGAATTGTAATCTTTCTTATTATTGAATGAATAGAGTACATGTCCTTATATAGGGTAATTACCCTTGTAACTAATTACAGCTGTTTCTAGAATACATTCTGTTACAATTAAACAAGTCTCTGATCTTGAATAGCCGTAATCATTGAGATGCTTCGTGGTTGAACATCTTGTGTGCACTGTGTGTTAATACTTGTGTGCACTATGTGTTAATACCTGTGTGCACTATGTGCTAATACTTTTTTCCCCTCGTGTTTGTACTTTGGTGAATGAGGTGTTGTTAGCAAATGAATTTTGTATTGTGGCGAAAAATGCATGCTACGTTACAGTAACGCTTGTCTCGAGAAAATCTTGTATCTGCTTCTTCTCTCTCCTCCTGAGGCATTATGACGACTTGAAAACTCGTTATAACACCTCTGTAACTCGTTATAACGAGTTGGCTAGCGCTATGGTAACATTGTGCTCTGTCTTGTTCCTTGAAGCCTTTCCTTGATGATTAGACCATGTCTTGACTTGTTCAGGGCATGCTTGAGCATGTTTGACATTGGTTTGTACTTGTTTTAATCTGTATCTTCACCAAAACTTAATGTGCAAGGTTAGTACTTGTAACATCCAAAAAAAATTAATATTTTTGGTATGTTTTATTTGGACCAACTTGTAAATTAGAGATGCTATAAGGTTTAAAGTATAAAATGGATTTTAGAAATAAAAAAACATTGACGTGGCATATGTGCCACACGTCACATGTGAAGAGAACAAACAATTATCCCATTCACTTCTCTATACTTATCCCATTTAATTAGGACGGAAGAACCAAATGAAAAAAAAGAGAAAATTTAAAAACAGTTAGGGAGAGAATAATCGGAAGGAAAAAAAAGTAAATATGAAAGGTGAATTTTTAAATATTCGTTGATGATTTGGTAGGCTTTCTCATTGGATTTTCAACGATACGACACAGCTGTTTCAAGTTCAGTGAAAGTTGGTTTGACGGTTTGAACCGTTTCCTTATGAGGTAATCGGACTTCTCCTTAACTTGTATTTTGATCTCTGACTATCTGATCTGAATGTGTGATTCGGATTGAAATTGTGTGTGATTTGTTTTGAAATGGACTTTGATTGTTTCATCTATTTTATCATGCATTTTGATATTCGATTCAATTGCATTTGTTGAACTGCATTATTTGAGTGGTTAACCATATTGACTGTTCTCCGTAATTGAAATTCTGGAAATGAATTTGATACGATGCCACATAATACATTGTGGGTCTAACTGTACTGGATTTGTAAATGTAATATACAAAGGCCGAGGATCGCAACCTGACTTCGCAAAACAGGTTCTCTATGCGCATATAGAAACTGTCCCCTTCTGTGCTCAGTACCGGTTGGGATAGGGGATTGTATTACTTCTTTGGGCCTAATGATGACGTTGGGTCAATGATTTGACATGTGTTTGTTTGAAATAAAAAAAATGTCTCGAAATTATGTGAATTGCTATGTGATATGAATCTGAACTGAAATACCAGACCAAAATTAGTATAGTTTGATTTGATAGTACCTGTTGATACCATATAAAGTCGAGACATATTACTTCATGTCTTCTGTCTGTTATTTGATATTCGTTTGTTTATGATAGTATTTGCATGTGATTCTGAAATATTACATTGAATTACTGGTAAAACCTGTTAAGGAGAAGCGCGTCGTAAAATAACCGGTTACTGAGCTTTATAGCTGACTCTGTTTTGTTTCTGTTGTTTTCTGTTCTTTTGACGACGTAGGTTGACAAGTCTGGACATGTGCTGTGAAGATACTATGCATTTGAGCACCCCCGCTGGACCGAAATTTCGGGGTGTCACAAATTGGTATCAGAGCATTCGGTCCCCGGACTGTTCGAAATGAGCCCTATTTAACGAACTAGTATCTAACTTAATATTTACTACTAACATATGTTGGTTTTCTTAATTACAGTATCTATGTTGTATGCAAGACAAGTTCCAAATCGTTAATTTGACTTCAACTCTGCTTATGTTATTTGTGTGGATCTGAAATAAATTAATAGAATCATATATGGACACCAGGTGCTAGATATCATGGAGTAACGTTAGGAAGTCTCCCGTATAATTGTAATCATACAATTTGTTCTATAAAAGTTTATTAAATAATATTTCTTTACGATAAACTTGATATTCCTGATGTATTGCTTCCAAACCAAAGCCTTGTTTGCTAATCTTGAATTATTTTCTGAGATGGTAGAATTCTATTGTTCAGTGGTGAATCATACCCTCTGGCGCCTTGATATAGTTAGGGCATCTTGATTGGCTCATGACTGGATTATTTTTCAACTAATATAATTCATGGTTAGTTCCCTTGTGCTATTCTGCATTGGGATAATTACATTCACCCTATACTTGTTGGCATCTCATTTGTTATTTGTGTCAATCGATTCCATCTTACAGTAACTTGTCTTTAACAGTAAATTAGCTCTTTTATGTTGAAGATTTTATCTAATATACAGTTTTGTTTGAATTTCTATTGTAAGCCAGTAAGTTCCCTGTTGTTGCTGGGTCAGTTTATTATTTTCCAACTTGTGGATCATGTATAGTCAAAGTACTTTTTGATCTGTTTGTTATGAGCAAACTTCTTGTTTTTAGCTTTTCAAGTAATTTATCCTTTGTAATTTGAGCCAATATTCTAGTTGAAGTAGATTATTTCCTTCTTTCCATTTTGGAACAAACTTCAAACACAATATATTGAAACAAACTAGTGTCAGTATTGTTCATCTGGCGCTAGTGCAGGTATAGTGTCCGTGCTAATCTGGTAGTACTCTTTCTTGTACCAGTAAACTCCTCTTGACTGAGACATATGGGATGAGTAGTTGCTTGTTTCAATTGTTGTGAATTTTGGGATATCTTTGTGCCATTACCACAATTGTTGTAGATCAAGTTGATATTGTATTATAAGTGGAGTATTCAGGAATAACCTGCTGGCTTATACGGTCGAAAAAATTGATTCGTTGGTGTCATACAAGGTCTATTGAATCATTGAACTCCTGGCTATTTCTATGATTGTTAAATCAATCTTCAGTATATTCTTATATGGATATAAAAGTTTTTCTGATATAATTCTACTAAAGAGAGATTTCGTTTGATACCCTAATTCGATTAGTGCTATCTGGTAATAGTCAATTGTCTGTTTGTAGAGACTTGTTCTTTCTTAATAAATAAATTTGAAATAAAAATGTTGTTTCTTTTTTGTTAATGTCAAGTTAAGCTAACTTCTAGCTTTGTTATAATCCCAAATTAATAATTGGAGGTGTTTTCAGATGGTATTGTCTGCTGACCGATTTTCTAATGATCAATTAATTCTTAACCTGTTTCTAATCGAGGTTTAATTTTTCATCCTAGCTCTTAGAGTTGCTTAGTGTTTGGACATGGAAGGAGCAAATTAAAGAGATGAACTTCATGACTATGCTGACCAATTGAGAATAAAATCAAAATGTCATCTTTAGTTAATCAATCTATCATGTGTGACTCATGTCTAATGTCAAATTATAACTTTTAATATCTTGCAGCTAGAGATAAATTTACGTCCTAATTCCTATTCTTGTAATATCTCAATTCATATGCAAATTTCGAGGATGAAATTTTGTTTTTAGGTGGGAGGAAATGTAACATCCCAAAAAAATTTAATATATTTTGGTAAGTTTTATTTGGACCAACTTGTAAATTAGAGATGTTATAAGGTTTCAAGTGTAAAATGGATTTTAAAAATAAAAAATGTCTCGAAATTATGTGAATTGCTATGTGATATGAATCTGAACTGAAATACCAGACCAAAATTAGTATAGTTTGATTTGATAGTACATGTTGATACCATATAAAGTCGAGACATATTACTTCATTTCTTCTGTCTGTTATTTGATATTCGTTTGTTTATGATAGTATTTGCATGTGATTCTAAAATATTACATTGAATTACTGGTAAAACCTGTTAAGGAGAAGCGCGTCGTAAAATAACCGGTTACTGAGCTTTATAGCTGACTCCGTTTTGTTTCTGTTGTTTTCTGTTCTTTTGACGACGTAGGTTGACAAGTCTGGACATGTGCTGTGAAGATACTATGCATTTGAGCACCCCCACTGGACCGAAATTTCGGGGTGTCATAGTACTTTATGTGTTTTGGAAATTGTCAAACAAGAGATGAGTTGATGAGTTACATCGAACAAGTTTTTGTAACAACATCAGATGCGTTGTCGGGACCTAATTAGGTTTTTTATCGTCACAAGTCATCGAGCTGTAGATATTACTTTCATGGTGTCGAGTTCGATTTATGATCGGAGAAGCAAGCGATTCAAAATTGATTCTGACGCAAATTTATGAAAAAATTGTTAGTTTGTAATAATCTAGAAGTCAATAATATGATAAATTATAATAAAGCTTTGTTCATGAATTGAGTGATTAATATATTATCATTTTGTTGCCTTGAGTATTATTGAATTTATGGATCATTCCTTTATCTAACAAGAGTCAATAACTGGAATTGTAAAACTTCATAATACATATGATATATACTATTAAAAGTCTCTAACCAAGGTAATTAGCAGGAACACTAATTTATCGTTACAAGATTAGAATGTGGATTAAAAGATAATTAAGTTTTACATACCATAGGCAAGAGATGTCATTTTAATCACATAAATACATGTTCTTGGAACATGGTATTTGACAGACCTTAAATGAAATATTAAATGGAATTGTGTATGTGTCATTAATGTTTTCATTCAGTGTTAAGTTCTAAAGTATGAGGTATTCATCTTTCCTATTAAGAGATGTGTATGTGTGATAACGTTGTCGGTAAAACGCAATCATAACGGTAGCTTTTCGGTATACATAGCTTAACTGAGGTAGTGATGGTTTACCAAAAGTACTGTTATCCCTCGTATCTCTATATGAGTTATAGTATCACTGGGCCCTTTGATGGAGTAGGATTATCTGCATGCAGTATGATTACAAGAGTAATTATATTTGATAAATCTGCTCAAGATCAAGAAAATATTAAGTTTGCAAGGATGATACACACCTACCTTGAAACTGATCTGATATTGTGAGACAAAATAATTAACACGACTAAAATAGTTTAGTGGATCGTGGTATTGTATAGTACAACATCATATGTGTAATTGGATGGTAATAGTGCAGATATCATATGCCTCCTATGATTATAGAAGTTAAAATGGTTTTAATTCTATTTACCAACATAACACAGATTCTATTGGGTCACACCATATAGGAGCTAATCAGAGAATCTTAATGATTAATTATAAATTGGTTATAATTAATATTAAGATAGTTATAATTAATTATATGTGATATAATTAAAATATATATGTCATATAAGATGATAAGCAGAAACAACAGTTGATTTATAAACTTATTAGATTCATTGTATAAAACCGTGCCGATACCGAACCGATACCGAACCCTGAGAAATATAATTGTTGAGAACAATTATATATATATTTAATTTAGATTTTAAATATTAATTATGGTTTTGAATTTGGATGACAACCATTATCAAATTAAAACTCTAATTAAAATCTTAATTAAAAATATTTTTAAAAAAATAAAAAATTGATGTCGGCCAAAGAAAAAAAAGATTTGAAAAAAATTTATGTGCCGACTTCCTTAATGGCAAAATGGTAATTATGCCAAAAATCAAGGGTATTTCGGTAATCGACCAACCTGCTTAATTATACTGTAAAGAGAAAAACACAATTTCATTTGACTCGTATCTGTTAACTCAGGATCGAATCGATAAATTAAATATATTTTTCTCTCTATCTTGGTTACGGTTGTTTACGGGATTCGAAAAAATATATATTTGCGAAAGTTGCGGTATTTCTATTTGAATAACTGCGAGTCGTAAATATATTTATTTTGTTCTTATCTCGGTGAATAGTGTTTTCGCAAAATTCCACGGTTTACGATATTTCTGGCAGAAGAAATAAACCGCTTTTTGATCAGTCCTAGTGGATAACCGATAGAGGTATCAGACGTCTAATACTCCGAAGAAAGAAGTTTCTCAGATTCGGTCTTTCGAGTTTGCTGCAATCTAATTGAAATTTGGATCAAGGTATAAATGTTATATTAATCTATTTAATTTGTAAGTAGATTAAAGTTTTAGAAATCAATTATGGAGTAGATCTGTAAAAGGATTAAGTCGAGTTTTGATGCCAAAGATAAACGGGAGGTAGACACCCTCGATAGTTTATCTAACATATCTCGTTTAATCCTTGACTTAAGTTAGAAGTAAATTTTTTGTTTTACGATCTTTTCGCAGCTTAAGCTAATTAACGGGTTTTAACCGTTCACGACCGAACAAAAATATTACTAATTAAGACATAACTTGAAGATTGAGTCAAATTTGAGATGCACCTCTCACCGCAAATCAAACTCGACGGAGCGGAAGTAGACATGAATATCTGCAACTCGATGGCTTGTGGCGTTAAAAAAATTAATTACAGTTCCGACGAGCGTAGCCAAAGTTACTACAAAAAATTAGAAAAATGATAATCATATGTAATATTATTTTTTTTGTAGCAAGCTTGTGGGAATTCTCTGATCCTCTGCAGCGCAGTGTACACACTATTCAAGTTTTATGAAGTTCAAATACACACACATATTAAACATTAAATATTTAACACGCAACATCTTTAAATAATTTGTGGAAATTGAGTAACTTTTAATTGCAACTAAGTTCTTAGAGCGAGCATGTTTAAGGGTTGATTATGTGTCAGCATAAACACGAAATCGACTCCTCTGTCCATCTGTTCCTGCTTCCTGCAACGGCCCAAACTTCTTTGCTAATAGTAATAGGAACCAAGTCACAGCCCATTTAAACCTCAAAAACATATTTGGGCTTTTCCAAGCCCATACAAGCCCTTTTCTATTCAATCACACGAATGTTCGCTCTTCCTCCTCTAATCCCCTCAATCAAGCAACAATCAACCAAGCATTGGTAATGGTATCCCAAGAAAAAACAACAAAAATCGAGATCTGATTTCAAGCAAGCGGTGCGAAACGGAAAGAGCAAACCAAACACCGACCACAAAAAACAACCGCAAGTGAAGGAAGAAGAAGAAAACCAAACGAACTAGGCCAAATTTACACGCTTCCTCCCTCCTCATTCAAGCTTTTCGTCGAGCACCTAGCCAGCATTCGTTGATTCCCGTTCCCCTCATACGAACCATGGCGTCGCCTTGCTTCACCGAGCTGCCTGACGACATTCAGGTCAATATTCTCTCCTTTCTTACCCCCTCTGAGATCTCCTCTCTCGCATGCACCTCCCGTCGCTTCTCTCCACTCCCTGCCTCGACTTCCCTCTGGCTTGCCATGTGTGACCGACGTTGGGGTCAGTTCACATCTTCTGCTTCCTGGGGCCCCAACTCCACCTCTCGTCGCCTCTATCAGGCCCTTGACCAATGGGAGAACCTCATAGGTTTCTGGCGCCCGATCGGCCATGGGCACGGGTCGACTGGGGCACATGCTACTTGCCACCCGCTCCTTTTCTTCCAGTGGAACTCTAATTGCATTACTGGATCTCAGGTTTCTCCTTCTGCTGAGCCTGGTTCGTATAATGTGGTAAAATCACCGTTTGTGTGGCTCGGGATGTCTCGGGATGGTGAGATGGTGAGCTATAGACAGCAGGAAAAGGAGCTTCAGTCGGAATTGGGTCCGGGCTCAGACCCGGTACCGGTCAGCGTAAGTTTTGTGGGACCCAATCACTTGGTGATCGAGCCGAATGGAGGGTTCAGGTCAGATGAGGATGCAGAGGTCGCTCTGGGGATTGAGAGCAGGTCTCCACCTGATCGGGTACTTCAAACCTAAAGAAATAGCATTCCATTTCCATTTTGTGCTACTACGTCAGGTCTGAAAGAGGGAGGTACTTAAATTAATAAAATCACCGGACCAGTATCGGGGACTGAATTGTATGTTTTGAGAATTTAGTTTATTTGTGCAAATCATACACCAATATTTTGTCCCAATTGCAAGTGATGGCATAAAATCCTCATGTATGCCGGTACTATATGACCAGGTATTATATAACCTTTAGAGCAAATTAACTAAATTGAAATACTGGAAAAGAATAGTTAAGTACTTGCATGTTTTTCACAATACCAGGGACAAATTGAACCACAACTAGGTAACATTGACCTTGGAATTTAACATTTGAAAACTAGGTTCTCATTGAACTATGACTTTGAGTAGAAGGAAACACAGTGCTAGTTACATACATTTCTTGGGCAAGTTCCATGTGTAAATCCAAAAGCTGTCCGCTTTTGTTGCAGGCAACCTTGGAGATGTACCAGTACTTTGCAAACCTTACCAGTCCATGTGGTGAAAAGGGGATGAGGAGACAGAAGAGAAGAAATAGAGAGCGAAGGAAGAGTGGTTTGGTGACTGAGCATTTTGTCAGAATCACTCATTATTGCCCCACACCCACCAGGCCACTCCAGGGTTTGTGGAAGGTCATTTCATAACTTCATTACATATTTTTTATTGTCAGCTGGATAGAGTTAAACTTGTCACCGTTCTTGGCAACATGTTATGACTCCCTAATTTTCAATGTAACTATAATAATCAGATATCAAATGGTAAGTCATAGTTTAATTAATAAAAATCACTCTTAGTGAAGATTGTAATTTAGTCTACCATCATCGAATTGTAGAGCATCCTTGATTATTTCGAAATATTACTATATAACATGTAATGTAAAAAAAATTGAAGATCTATAATTATGTAGTAAATATACGAATGCTCTTAGGAGTAAAAATGTATTGGGCACTTCCAGAGTATTCCAGTCTAGGTGAAAGCGAGTTCAGACACAGGTATAGCAATGCCAGTCTTGGCAAGTAGTTTCTACCGGCTAGAACTGTGAGGTATTATTAAAGTTTGCTCGCAACTCGGCCCTGAATGAATGCAAAAATCTCAATAATTTTCTCTCAACAGGGGATTTGCGAGAATAGGTCCCTGGAATTCTACCTTGTAGCATATGATGGCATTGGTGGAATAACTTGCCGAAGAGTTGGCGAGCCAGGTACACAATTCTCGGGCTACTCCCCCTTATTCTGGACCCCTAATGCTGATTTCATTAAGCCCCCGTTATGCAAAGAAGAATACAAAATATACACAAGCCGTGAACATATATTGGACTTCTTCTCATCAGAAGCTCGCTTTGTTTCAAGAATGTTATGCATCAATTCCAGTTATGATTTGGTCATTCCTGATTTGGCTGATGGAACGGGTGGCAATTTGAGAAATGTGGAGGGGCGGGTGTGGGAATATGATGATGGCACTTTCGGTTTTGGTTTTCTGAGAGACAATTATATCATAGATTTAAAGCATATTGCTTTGAATGGGCAGCTTTTAGATAGTGTAGCAAAATCCAGCATGTAAATATCACTTCTGTGATGTCGTGTTTACCAGTACATTTTATTGTTGACTTGTTGTACTTTGATTCATTTCCCGTGAATGTAAATTATGCCAGGTCCACCGTCGCAATCGACCATGTTGTAACACCATATGAATAATAGATGCTGATTCTTTTTAAAGATTATAAGCAAAGAAGAGTCTTAGTTCTCCGTCTAACTTATTTTAAGTTTAAATAACCTTGATGCATGATAGTTGTACTGATAGGTCCAACATCAAGCCGAACTGGTGCAGTCTACTTTGCATACGAGTTTTTCTGTCAGGATGATGAGTAGATAGAATCATAGAATGCCATCATCTAGCATTTTAGACGAGGTCAGTAGGCATTTGGTGCACTGTGCCAGCTGTTGCCACCAAAGTCTGGTAAAGGATTGATCATCCCAGGATAGGCCTAATGAGTAATGACCATCCGCTATTAGTTATTAGGTAAAATCTGGATTCACATCTGATGTCACAGTTTCAACTATGGCACAAACATATGTGAGGCTGTCTGCGGGACCCAAAAAAAAAGAAACCAGTTGAATCTGTTCTTTGTGCCA
>CAXKVX010004490.1:0-20888 GCA_964058865.1 Eleocharis quinqueflora
AATGGGTTCAAACCTTCCGTTAGCGGGTCCTCTTATATAAAAATATAATATTATTGATACTTAATTGCATGAAATATAAAATACATATACCTATATTTTTTTTAATTGGAAGTATATAAAAAAGAGAATCCACAATTATTTGATAATCCAAACACTTATTTTTATCAAATTGTTGGTATATACTATTAAACACGTGTTAGAAGTCACTAGTACCTACTAGTCTACACTACACCTAGCATACAAAAGCAAATAGCAGTTATTATATTTGTTCTCTTTTTTGTGTGGAAAATACCATGAACAGATTCATTGGTAGGGAACCCAAGTTCACTGAACTGTACAGCCGCACTTGTTCAAATGGATCCACTAGTGGATCTTGTGGGGGTGTGTAAAGGGAAATGAGATCGTCTGACGCGGCATCGCGTTGCACGCTTTCGAAATCGTTCGATTTTCTCGTGACTCATGCTTCAGATCTAAAACATTTTTGATTGTTTATCTGACAATCGAGACGCGATAATGCACGATACTACGTGGTAGAAGAACATAATCTGTGTAAAGGGGAGGTGATATCTGAGGCGGTGCCGTGCGGTACCACACAATCTCTAGTTCTCTCTCTGGTCTCTATCTCTCTACTCGTTATTTTATGGGACACACATTATCTCAACAATAAAACACCAAACCAAGCAAAGCGGAAAGGTGCCTCTTTGCCAATCGTTGCGGCTCAATGGATAGTGTTTGATGTAACAAAAAGTTCCCTTTTGGCATTTGTTTATTGACTGTAATCATTTGTGCATGCATCGTGTCGTGTTTATCCATTTCCAATTTTACAAGTCCAAAAGTTAAAGTGAACAGATTTGCTTTGTTTTTCTCTTTTTAGTAAATATAGAAAGAAATATCAATAAATATATTTTTAACTATTTTGTCTTTTCTAAATCAATGATTCTATTTTTAAGATTAAAAGAAACAATGAATATATGATGGTGAGAAACACCAGCATTTCTTTTAAAGGGTAATGCACTGAGATTGAGAGCAAGTTCAGACACAAATTCACTAAAATATCATTAAAAATTCATTTTTCACTACAAAAATAACTAAAAATTAGACTAAATTTTGCATTTTTTTAAATTAAGCCTGGACACTTTTTCGTGAATGAATCTGCCCCTAGTAACGTAGGTATATTTTTTCTCTAAATAACGAAATTAAGTTGTTATGACGATAAAAGTATTCACAAACATGCTTAAAAGGTGGAAGTTTTACCGATCCAGAAAAAGCATGCAAGAATTAGTCAGGAGTTTAGTATCACATTAGTAAGTTCTTTTTGTTTGTTAATGTTTTTGAGGGAAAGTCAGTAGATTTTTTTTTAAGAATAAATGAATGGTCTTTGTTATCAAATATTATCAAAATGACCTACAGTTCTCTAGTGATCTTTTGGTTTTCACTAAATTTTGAATCAGACATCCACTTGAAACTCATTGCTCTTTTGCTACTAGATCAAGAACAGTTCTTAGAAGCCAATAGAATGTACTTCTACCAATCAGATTTTGTTGTGCACATAACAGTAGAAGTTTTACTGTCCTGACTAATCGATGTAAAAATAAGATAGTCTTGAACAATTAAAAAGAAATATATATTGCATTACCATTTTAAAAAAGCTGAAGAAGCACCATAAATAAATTTATGTGAAGAACAAGATAGCAAAACTCTAGACAATGATAGCAGAATTTTGTATGCACTTATTCGAAAGTCATTCATAAATAAATATCAACAAAATGCAAGATTTTGTTAATATAACGAAAATTTTATTCAAAGTCCTTCAACTCGTCTCTATATAAAGATTGGTATCCATGAAAACAACAAACTTGACAACCTTGGTAATAGATTTTCAAATAAGTTCAAAAAAATTGTAATAGTAAAAAGTTACAGATAAATTATTGGACATATATATAGATTTTGTTTTAAGTTTTAGGCAGAATTTCATATAAAAGCTTCTAAAACTTAAATATTACATATTTAGCCACTAAAATCTCATAATTACATATTTAGCCATTTAAAACACAAAATATTTCATACAAAGGCTTCTAAAAGTTCAATATTACATATTTATCCACTCAAATTTCATAATTACATATTTATTCAAGTAAAACACAAAATATTTTATTATTGTCCAGCATAACTGCAAATTAATAAATTTAATGTAAATTAACAATTAAATGGTAATTACCACTCTAAAACACTAAATGAGGTAGGAAATTGAAAACGGGTCAGGCCAGGTCGGATCGGGTCAAATTCGCCTGAGTCAACGGGTTGGCCGGGCCACGAGTTTGACAGACCAGGTTTGGGAATAAGGGTATAATCGTTAGCTTCTTTATTTCACACCGCTTCTCCTCTCCTCTATTTAGGTATTTGACAAAATTCGTATGTGTTTGACCCTACCCGAAAACTCCGAGATCGCGATCTGGCCCGGCCCGACTGGAGGCAAACTCGTCCAAAAAACTCTAGAGTCGAAGACGGGTAGTGACCATCCTTTTTGGAAAAAACCTGTGTTAAAACTCGTGCGGACACTCTAAAACACTAATAGAGGTAGGAAATTGAAAACGTGTCGGGCTGTGTCGGGCCTAACTCGCCCGAGTCGACGGGTTGGCCGGGCCGACGGGTTTGCAGGGCTGAGTTTGGACGGGTTGGCCGAACCGACGGGTTTGCGGGTCAATTTTAACACAAGTTTTTTCCAAGAAGTATGGTCGCTATCCGTCTTCGACCCTCGCTTTTTTTACGGGTCCGCACGGGTTTGCCTCAAGTCGGGTCGTCGAGTCGCGGCCTTAGGGTTCAGGTCGGGTCGAGTTTGTATTTAGGAGATTTCAGTGGCTAAATATGTAATATTGAAGTTTTGGAGGCCTTTATATGAAACGTTTTGTGTTTTAAATGGATAAATATGTAATTATGAGATTTCAGTGGCTAAATATGTAATATTAAAATTTTAAAGGCCTTTATATAAAATTCTGCCTAAGTTTTATTCAGTTTGTGTCATTTAATTTCATCAATGGCCATTAAATTTAAATCATTGAAAGTTCAATGCAATTTTGATAGTTTTTATGAAATATCAAATGACATAGATATTACATACAATTTATAACACAATCAATATATAAGTTTATGAATATGTTTTAAATTTTAATTTAATTAAAAATATATTGTTAGGGCTATCAAACTATTGATTATCAATTGATCCCCATCCTTAGTGTGTGTATTTTGGAAAATTGACTATCAATGTGTATATTCTAGATATTATACTTATTTGGGCTCTCCTAATTTTTATAAATTTTCAAATATTAATCGACATTTTTCGAGATATAAATAAATAATTTTATATATTCATTAACCATAATGTGAATACCAGGCTGCCACGCTTCACCATAACAAACAACTAATAGTTTCAAAATTAAGGTAAACCGAGCCTCATTTCTTTCGTGATTTATATAGTCATGGCGCAACATTTGCGTCACTGTTCATAGAGTGGAATGAACAGTGTTTTTACTGTTCACCGTTACAGCAAAATTACTGTATTTTTTTTTGCAAAAAATATTTTCCCGTTGCATTTTTTATATTTTATTTAAACGCTTAATTATAATTTTATTATTACAATACAAAAATTTTAAATTTAATTTTTTCGTACGGAGCACGAGTCGTACGTCTAATTATTATTATTATATATCATTGTCAGATATGAGAAGATTTGATCAATAAAATATTATATGATATCTCGGTCGTTCCATTTGAGGTATATCGTGTCGCATAGAACCACCACCAAGAGCTTATTGGCCATTCATTATTCAAATGCTAGTAGGAATTATATTCTGTCATAAAAAGTTAAAAACCCATACCATGCCAAATTGAGACGCGTCGTTTTCTGAAACGAAAAAAAAAAAAGGTGAAACGTGAGATGCAAATTAATGTGTCTTTTTTACGTCGATACAGTCGCATATAGCGGCATTTGTCTTTAATGGAACCTGAGTGAGTCTTCGACAAAAAAAATAAATTCAAATTGATTGTATTCGTTGATCATCATTAATAATTGTACAATCAAGTTGATTTTGCATCGATAGTACTAATATTAAGTTAATTTTGATCCATAGCAGATTTGTCTTATTGAAACCCTGATAATATTTTAGAAATTGAGCCATAAAAAATCTCAATTATTTATTTCTGTACAAGCATTCAAACGATTCTCATTTTCAGAGGCAAAAAAAAAATTATATATATATATATATATATGAGTGAGTCTTTTATGGACAAAAAAATTAAACTCAAATTAATTGTATTCGTTGATCATCATCAATAATTGTACAATCAAGTTGATTTTGCATCGATAATAGTAAAATCAAATTAATTTTGATCCATAACAAAATATGTCTATATTATATATATATATTCTAATATGCTTCACGTCGTTTCACTAATTTACACCGTAATTCTAATCTAATCTTCAAAATCTCTTTACAGATATGGAATTTCTTCGTTCTACAAAACATCTTTCAACAGATAAAAATCCATCAATTAAGGCGACTAATAGTCATCCAATCTTTGTCATTCATTTTTATCCTCCAACTAATTTTGTCAAAAAAGAAAAAGAGTTAAAAGTGAATATAAATGAAAAGTTGAACCGAGCGTATTCTTCTGAACAAACATGTATAATAACGAAAATAATTTGCATTATAACAAAAACATATTAAATCATAAGTAGAACAAAAAAACATAATAAACATAACATACAAATCGTAAGTATTTTGACTGTTATGCATGTTATTAGACGCACAATAACTAAAACAACGTGCATAATAACGAAAACAACATGCATCATAAGTAAATAAATTTTCGTCGAAATTCATCTAGACGCGTACAGTGAGGATCGATGATGGAATAGATGTTGAAATCGGCGAAACATTTTCCTATAAAAATACCTATACCGTTAGCTTATTTGCATACAGTGAGGATCGATGACGGAATAGATGTTGAAATCGGCGAAACTTTTTCCTATAAAAATACCTATAGTTAGCTTATATTGTACCATTGACAGCAATGAGGTACTTAGGCGGTTAGGCGGGCCTAATTCCAGCCCATAGGCTTGAAGAGAAACAAATTGGGCCTATTTCTTTCTTTCTTCCTTGCTTCCTTTTCTGAGTTTCCATGCCTGTAGCCGAATTACCAAATTGTCCTGTAGATTAACAATCGACAACTCGAATTGACCAATTCAAACTGAAACGGGGGAGTACACGACGAAATCACGAGCAAGGAAGATCGCCAAATCGGTACAGTAGCTGCTTCGCACCGGTACCAGAACTAACACTGCCGAGTACATACACTTCTTTCAATTCGTAGACCTAATTACCAGTATACGAGAGGTGCTGTGCTGATCAGGTCAAAAGAGTAGAGGCGATCGGAGATGGAGGAAGGCTGCGTCGGGATTACGGGCGGCGGAGTGAGGTGGAGCGTGGTGGTGGTGTGTGGAAGCCTGGTGTACTATCACTGTGGCTGGAGAGATTCGAGTCTCTTATCTCTCTTCGCTGATGTGCTCATCGTGCTCCTCTGCTCTCTCTCTATTCTCGGATTTCTCTTTCGCAATCTCAACATCTCGTCAGTCTCTCTCTCTCTCTCTCTCATTCGATCTGGTTTAATTTGATCTGTAGTACAGTAGTAGGTTCGGGTGAACTCTAGTCTTGATTTTATTGCTTGCTGTATCTTGATTTTGGGGTGAAGGGTGAACCTGTCAACTCTCAATTAAATAACAGTGCGATCAAGAACATATAATAATGGTATACAGTACCTGTATATGTGACCTAGCTGATATGGTATGATATGATGATGCATATAAAAAGGTTTCGGACTTCAATCATAATGAGTTAACTTGAAAATCTTGCCAATATCTTGTTCCCAAAATAGAATGTCTTGGAGTCATGTTTTTTGACCTTGTAGATTGGTTATATATGAAAGTTTCTTGCAATTTGACTGTTATTCCATTTTTCATCAAAAGGATTACATGAAGTTACAAAAGGCCAGTATATCTTGCATGGATTTTTTTTTAATTATTATTTTCAAATGCTGGACATACCTATTATAGAGATTGTATTTAAAAATGCCACATTCTAAAAAATGCCACATTCTAAAAAACGCCACATTCTAAGTTTGTTAAGTTGATCCATCTTTTAATTGATCAACTCTACTAGGGATGGTGTTTCTTAAACGTAGCTTTTGTGAACGTACTGGTTCTAGACCCATTCTCAATCTGACTGAAACATTCCAATTCCGTCATGTTCATTTGTATGACCATTGCAGCATGAGTTAAATTTGTTTAAATGTTAGGGTTCCGGTGGATCCTTTAGAATGGCAGATATCTCAAGACACAGCAAATAGCGTAATTGCATGCTTGGCAAATACAGTTGGAGCTGCAGAATCTGTATTACGGGTTGCTGCAACTGGACATGACAAGCGTCTATTCTTCAAAGTAATTGCTCTCTTCTTTTTCTTTTTGGATTTTGTTAGGATATGACAAGCGTCTATTCTTCAAAGTAATTGCTTCCTTCTTTATTTAGATATTTAACTGGTTTTTCATTGATCTTGGCAGGTTGTAGCTTTCTTGTACTTGCTATCTGTCATGGGAAGAGTTGCTTCTGGTGCTACAATTGCTTATGCTGGTAAATATGTGCATGATCCTGAAATTCTCACCCCTTTATTCCTTAAAACTCCAAATTAGTTCATTCAGTTCTTTTGCTTTTAGCATTTTAGAAAATTTTCTATGTCAAATGTGCTTGATTCTTTCAATGGCATGTTTGTGTGTAGCATGATATTTTGCCTGTTTATTAGTTATTACTTACAGAAATACTACCAAATAATCTGTTGTGGAATTTTCTTAATTATCTTTTGATTGATCTTGTTGGATTTTGAACAGGGCTATGTGTGTTTTGTCTTTACGGACTTGTAACGAATACTCGGCCAATGAGCTGTGCATGGGGAAAAAGTGACTCATCTAATGGAACCCAGGATTCTACTTGAATTAAGTTGGTGTTCCACGAACTTATTCTCATTTTGTAACTACTGTTGGCGATCAAAGTAAATAATGGCATGGCATGCATGCATGTAAAACACTGAAAGGTTCTAACAGTCACCTGAAAATGTAAAAAATTGTACATTTTGCATTTTAAATTGGAATACTTCAAGCTGCTCGATTTTATCTTCTTCTTTTTTGGTCTCCATTTTTGGCTCCAGTGAAGCCTACCGTAAAACATCATATAATTAGTGGAAAACATTCAGTGTTTTCATTTAAGTTACAGATAGCAAAGCTCGTGAGTTACATATATCATATACATTCAGTGTATATGATGTATGATCTACCCACGTAGAATACTCTTGATTGATGGGCCCTGCTTGGCCATATATAAAGACCCTACCTAAGAATTCTTTGCCCATAATACGTGAGACGCGTAAGCCATGTAAATCTGATTAAACATATCGCCTGATAGGATCTGGGGTGGAATGGATTTTTGTTAGCTGGTTCAAAATTTATGATTTTTCTTTTAGGAAGCGATTAACTGTCTCTTCTTATACGTCTTTCATATAAGTTTTTATACTCAAATGTAGTAGTCTTTATATTTTTTAGTATAAGTTTTTATACTAAAAAATGATTATCATTGCATTTGTTCAATAAAATATTTATACAAAGATTTAAAAATAATTTATCATTGCATTTGAGTGGGGAGCGCGTAAGGGGGACGCTAATATGGGGGACAGTTATATTTACTCTTTTTTTTAGGATGGTTCAAAACATATTTAAAAAAAAATCTAAATTATAAGCATATTTAAAAAAAATTCAAATACATGATTAATTTTGCAAAAAAAATTTCAGAGTGAATCAATTAATCCATCCTGCTTGCACGTAGCTCCGCCCTGGCTATAAAGGAAATATTTTGCATTTTTTATTTGAAGTAGGTTTAGCGTACTTTTAATCTTTTAAACACTGAGGGATGATTTTAATATTTAAACACTGAGGATGATTAATTAGTCAATTGCGGAAGTCTTCATGAAGTGTTTCGGGCTTCAAATCAAAAGATATTGAGTGAGTTTTCTATTGATAAAAAAATTAATCTCAAATTAATTGTATTCGTTTCATCATCAATAATTGTATAATGAAATCAAGTTAATTTTGATCCATAAGCAGGTTTAATATGATCCTGTTATTTGAATTTCTCTGTTCTTTTGAGATAAAGATCAATGTCTAATAGAGGGACCATTGGGCTGCTTTTGTAAATTTTTCAATGTCGAATAGAGGGCCCATTTGAATTTAACATGTTTAATTTTTTATGTGGAGCATTTAATTTGAGCTTGTTCGTTGAGCAAAATATTCATGGGCCCATTGGGCTGCTTTTGTAAATTTTTCAATACGAATAGAGGGCCCACTATAAAGAATGCTACCATGTGTCCATGTTAAATGGGGTTTTTGTCACAATTACAGACTGATAAACCAAGTACAATCTCTCACCTTCTCCATTACACAAACTGACAAACGTAATGTCTCTGAAAATTTTAATTGTTAGTTTCAAAAACATGATCTATCCTAAAACAAGATGCTATTATCCCGTTGTCACAAAGAGGTATAATTCTTGTAACTAACTATTCCTGCCTGACATTCGTAAATCGTAATATGCCTTGTTACATGCACCGTCTTCTGGAGCCTCTCTATGTTCGATTAAATTTTCATTTCATAACATTGGTTCCAAAGACAACTGCTGCTGCATGCGAAGCCAACAGACTTCAGTGCAATCAACACGTTGATCAGAAGCAAACATTTTTTATTACGAGAGAACTATCAGAAACGTTTTTTTGTGTGCTCAAACAAAAAATCAACACGTTCATAACTCGAGTAACTCTAGCCCTTTTTAAGAAGGATATAAAAAAGTATGTATACTGTAAGTTAGGATTTTGTTTTTGCATCTTTGTTTCATAGAGCCTAGAGGATGTCTGATAAATGTCCCATTGGTTTGCAAATTTTGTGTTATATCAGGATCACCACAAGTTATTATTAAGAGTGAGGCTACGGTGTTTCGCAAAGCACCAAACGCGTTGTACTTCGCATTCATATCCGCGATTTCAAAATCCAAACGATCGATCCAAACCGTTGAACATGATCTTCATATTAAATTCTTCTTGGATACCGAATTTTACATTTTTTTGAATTTTTTACAATTCTTTTCAAGGGGTGAAAAATTAGTTAATCTAACGATCTATGGATCATCAAATATGAATGATTTTCGACCTATCTAAAAAAATAGTAAAGAAACTAAAAAAATGTAAAATTAGATTTCTAAAAAGATTTTAATATGAAGATCAAGTTCAACGGTTTAGATCGGTCGTTTGAACTTTGAAATCGAAGATATGAAGGCGAAGTACAGTGTGGTGCTTTGCGGAACACTGCAGCCTCACTCTATTATTAATGGTATGTTTGGGAAAAAAAATCTTTCAATGGCAGACAAGGTGACCCTTGTCTTCATATTTGTTCATTAATTCTTACTATTGACTTTCTATCTAGATGGAACAATCTTCATACAAGCATGAGCTTCATGAAGGGTCTAGAAAAGAACAATTAACATAGCACAAGTTTGGGTTTTTTTGTTGATGCCTGAACATGATGGTAATATGTGTTGGGTTAGTTCCATCATGCAAGTGTACTTAATATGCATCATTTCTATAGTTAATAGTTGTTAGTTTTCTTTTCATTTTGGTACATGCGTGGTGTACAGTACAATGTTTATAAAACCGGACCTGATATCTATCCGGTAAAACTTCGGGTTAACGGTTCACCAGTCAGACCGTTGATCATCAACCGGTTCAATTATTGGTTTTTTAAACACATGTTAATTGGATATAAAGTTTATATATTGAAATAATTAAACTTAATAGTAAATTCAGATAAAAAGTTACATTCTAAAACATCAAATTTATAAATAAAAAAAGAAATGTAGATCCAAATAAAAATTATAAGACCGCCGGGTCAACCAACTCAATTGTTGAATTTTCTAATACTTTTTTTTATTGATGCTATATGAAGATTGTTACAATATTATGTTTGTGAAAATTATGAACATATGTATTGAGTAATTATATGAGAGATTTGTAATAATAACAAAATTTGTAAATTCCTGGTGAAAAATAAATTTATTTTAATAAAATATATAAATTGTAATAAATAATAAAATATTTCTTATTATGTTAAAAAGAACACATGTAAGGGTCAAAGTGAAAATTTATATCATAACAGACTATATTTATAATCTTCAAAGGTACTGTAAGGGTCAAAGTGCAATTTTTTTCAAAATGAATGCACCAACGTGTTTTTCTGTAAGGTTCATGTATATTTCCCTGGGGAGCACGTTTTTTAATTAAAAAGAATATTCAAAGCTGCAATGATCAATGTTTTAAAAAACAGAATGTGCTTTGATCAAACGACTAATTGTTCAATTAATCGAATTTTTGCAAACGATATGTCGTTCATATTTTAGTATATAAAAAATAATAATTCAATAAAAACAACATTACTTGCATATTTAAAGATATAGTATTAACTAATTTAATCTAAGAAATAATAAATAAAAATTTAAAAGTATGAATTCATAATTTTTTTAATAATTTTTAAAATATAGTATTCACATATTCATTATATTTTAATCAATTTAAATTTTTAATTTACTAACTAATCAAATTTGATAGCTGATTAATCATTTTTTTAGTCAACTAATTATATTTTGTGATCAACTAATCGTTTTTATCTGTAAAATACAAACATATATTATACGTAACGATTTACTCACCGCAACGATTAAGGACGTCTAATTGGTTTTGGGGGCCTTTTTTAAAACACTAGCGAGGATAAAGCTTTGAACGATGAGTCAAGTAAAAATTAATTTCGATCGGATTTTTAGACTGAGTCAATTATCTTCTATTTCTGAAACAATAAGAGTTTCTAAATAATTGTCACATTAATTTTAGAAATTTAATCTTTTTTTAATTTCTAAAGTACTCTCTATCTCTAAAACTAAAAAGTTAGTTTTTTAATTAACACATCAACAAATACTATTATTGTTGTGCGAGATCAATCAACTTTAACCAATCATTAAATCACGTCAGAATTTATAAATTCTAGAGCAAAATTGTTAAATAAGAAACTTTGAAGCAAAATTGCTAAATAAAAAACTCATTTAAAAACTATCACATCTAAAAACTTCAAAAGTTTCAGAAATGAAAATGCTCTTATCCACTTCACAAGCTTGTACAATCTTTTCATTGAAACAAACCGAGAGACTGGTTCCGGTTTTTTTTTTGTCCGATCGGCCGGTTCTGTCCGATTTTAAAAAAAAACCAGTACCGTACTTTGTAAAACAATATTGCTTTTTTTATGGAAGATGGTTCCCTTTCTCGGGGTTGCTGAGTTGAAAAAAAAAACAGCACAAGTTTATAAAAGAGAGAACCATATGGATCATAAAATCACTTTTATGGAAAGAATAGTCTGGAACATACAAATTGAATAATCAATCGATCTCAAATTGTATTACAAAGGAACAAGAAATGAATAAATTGAACTTCATATGCACAGCAACTAGACAGTGACTTCATTTAGGAAGAAAAACTTCCCCTAAAAATTCAAACATTTATTCTATGATTTTGGTTACACAAAAGGAGTAACTTCCTTGTCAAACATTTCTAGTAAACCAAGGTGCACAGTCAAGTACCACAATTTTTCAGGCAATTGGGTGAAAATCCCTCCAATTGCTATATTTCAGGGAAAATAATCCGAGCACAGCCATCAGGTTCACAAATTAAAACACGCTTATCCAGAGGGATGCGAGAGACCAACTCAGGTTGTTCCTTTTCATACTCAATTCTGACAAACTCTGCTGCCTCGTCAGCACGATCAACAGCCACAAGTGCAAGACAGCATCCCCTGAACCCAGCCCCACTAAAGCGGGCCCCATAAACACCCGGGGCCTTTAACAGGATCTCATAGAGCTGTATCATTTCCTTGCTTCCTATATTGTATGTAAAAAGAATAATAGATAACACATTGGATTTTGGTTCTTATAATGTTACTCCCAATTTTGATCTGCACTCAGCATCAACTATCAAGCCTGCAAGCTTTCTTCTTACTTAGCAGAAAGTCATCGCCCAAAGAAACATCGCTGCATTTGCAACACTATATTTGATAATAGATGCCATAGGTCATGGTCTGGTATTGTTAACCACCTTTTTGCGGCATCGTGTTCAGAATTTGGACTTTTTTTGCAGCACGGTGTTCAGAATATGAACATGTTTTTCTTTTGAATTTAACATACATGATCATTTTTTCATTATAGTAAAATAAACAACAGTCCACTACAAAAATTTCCAAGATTGCCAGTGTAACTGGCCGAGAACGAGTTTCTCCAAAACGATTTGATCTGCATTTGCATTTTACATGTAAAGCAAGATTTCTATGAAGTGTTGAATTGTCGTGCAAACTGCAAAGCACCACAAAGAGAGCAATTGAATGTTTAAGGTACAAAAGGGAAACTTCAAGATTTGAAGACAACAGGAAGCTTTCAAGTTTGTCAATAAACCAATAAAGCACAAAAAAGATAGTGACGCAAAAAATAATAATTAACCATGTAGGTATAATAACATTACAAGATAAAAAAGGAGAAATATACCGCACTCATATTTGTCAATGGAACTTCGACCAGACTCAGAAATCAGCTTTCCAAAGTCTTCCAGATTCCCAGAGGCCCATGCATCTCTACCTAAGAGAAAAATAAGAATACAAGTCAGAGGAAATACCATTTTGTATTATTTATTATAATTACTTTGCAGATTAAGCCTATTATGTTAATCATTTTCTAATACAACCAAAAGCTCTTTTTGCTTCTACAGCATCTACCTTGCCAAATAAGTATTAGTTCCCAGGTACTGCAGTTCAATTAATATTTCCAACAAAAATCAGCATTTAACATGCATAAAATCAGATTGTTGGAATAAGGCAAATTGGGCACTGGACTTATAACAAGAGGCGAAAAAGATGCAAAATGTTTTTGAAAAACTGAATATAAGAACCTTTTGCAACCCTCTTTGATTCAGAAAAGTAATGCTCTACCCTTTTAGCCAAGTTCTCATCTAATTTCCCCTGCGCGAGATAAATACGCACCATGAATATTCTTTCTAGGTTTCATTCTTTTTTCATCTTCCGCATTTGACTTTGGTATTATGTGAACTGCACAGCAAAAGAAATATCCAATAGTTGAAAATTTTTGAACTTACCTTATGAGCCTCATATGTAGTTGAATCAACTGTTACCAAAATCAAAAGTTAGTTACTCGAAATTTAACATTAAAGAAATTCAAATTCAAATGAAATATTTCTAGCTTACCATTGCAAAGCAATGCCTCTGAGTTCTCATAACCTTCAGCTCTGTGGTCATGAAGAAATTATTAAAATGAAGCAAACAAAATGAAAAATCTCCTGAACAAATGCTGGTTGCCCTAAAAGATTGTAATAAGGGAATTAAATAATTGCAGGGTCCATTAGAATATGCTGGTTATGGTCATACAAGCCCGTTGCTGACCAGATGACTTGAGCCTGGTTACAGGTCAGGTATCTTCACCTACTAGTTGGTTGGGTGAGTCCGAGATTGTATATTTCAATAAATATAACAATCTGCAATATCCCTTGAACAGCTTATTGTTACCTTTGCCAAAATGAAACAATTTGACTCCCAATAATCTGTGAATGGTTTATCAAAAAATGTATATAAAAAAACAAAATTCACTACACAAAACTGACAATATTTGAACCATTTGTGAATGTCAATCCCTCAATGGGCACGCTAATGAATTCTTCCCAGGTTAGCATTCCTTGATTGACTGGCATGTGGGATTGGAAAAGCAGAATGAACCATTTTCTTATTTTAGATTTTAATAAGCAACCAAACAGATCCACTTTCACACTGAAACATTCTATTACAACAGCATATATTATTTCTGGTACTTATTTGTTTTGATTTCTGCAACTGAGCTTCTGCACACAATCAAGGTAGGACACAGATTGTTACAGATATTAAAATTTTCAATTTTGAAAAAAGAAGAATATATATTTTTCACTATGTACACAAAACAACTTACAAGAGAAGGGCATGTGCAGCTGCTTTGCACTCAGCGACTCTGGTATTGTAGCCACGCTTTTTTGGTAGATTATGCCTAATTCCAGAAAATGCTAATAGAATTTTGAAGCCCAAATCTCCAACTGAATGCAGGCTTTTAGTTTGCTCAGCAAAGCGTGTGTAGAATGGTTCTTTTGTCTGCTTTTGAAAATAAATGTTAAAAAGGAAAATGCAGTCAAGGTCAATAGAGATTACAATTAGAAAAAAAAGGTTTTGCTAATCTCAACCAAGCACCTAATTCTGGTAAGATTGAGATGTTAATATGGAGTCTCAATCAGTAGCAAACACAAACTTTATCCAATAACACTGCAGCTGACAATGTGATTACTGGTATCAAGATCTACCGTCTTCGGTCTTGCATCTGGAAGATGGTCTTTAATAAAACCCAATGTGGAAGTAATAGAAAAAGTTCTTACCAAAAATAAAATCCTAATTACCTTGCAGTCCATGAAGGTGAGATAGTAAGATCTTGACAGCAAAATAGCAGACTGGTCGAGAATTCCATTTTCAAGACCTAGGTAGTTGTTTTCTATCAACCTAAAAGGGGAAATTTACAAAACCTATTAGAGATCAGAAAGTCAATTAATAAAAAATGAAATAAAAACAAAGCAAACAATGAAGCAACATACTTATCCAAATATATGTTGTCCAGCGGAGGTATGATGATTCTGTTTGCATATTCTAAAGCTAACAAATAAGCAATGCCAACCTATTCAAGGAAAAAGATAAGATAACATAAAATTAATAATAAAGCATTGTTTAGACAATTCTGTGTCCTACAAAAAATAAAGAACTGGCTATTACAGAAGTTAATCTTCCATTTAAGTAAAATTTACCAAATGTAAGAATTAACTTTACAACAAACAAACAATATAAAAGTTTTACAGAAATACAGCAAAGATATAACGGTCAGAGAACAAACAAAAAGTATGATGTAATTTATATTTTGGTACTTAAGATTAAATCCTCAATGAGAAAGCATTACAGCAGCCGATGAGCTTAGCCCAGAACTATCAAGTCCCTCCACACCTGAAATGAAGCCAATTATGCCCTAAAAATTGATAATTCAAAAGAAAAATATATAGAGTCAAATAATTACTATTCAGATGTTAAATGCCCTATACGACAAAAAGAAATATACTTCTCAAAATTACCTTTCGAAGATCATAACCACCAGTTTGCAATGCATAAACAGCCCCTTGTGCATAACTCTGCCAATTTATATCTTCAGGGTTTTCTATGGGTTTTTGAGAATCTTTAGAGCTGTAAAATTGCAAAATTAATTAGTTTAATATATACTAAGGTTTTCCATTATATAATTAACATTTGCTGAATTTTGCTATAAAGCTGGACAAAAGCGGTTCTTACTTAAATTTGAGCTCTCCTTCAAATTGCCCAGACTGTAAAAATATCTGAAAAAGAAAACAAGAACAATATGTTTCCCTTTCAGCTGAAAACAAACTTCAATAGTACCATGAACATACCAATTGCCAGATTTATCAAGTTCCAACAATGGAAGTCATAAAATATCACTTAGGAACTTGGTACATGAAATAAAATAAAAGACCTGATCCCAGAATCTTATACTTGAAATAAACAAAACAAAAATTAATATAAAAGATTTGTAAGAAAACTGAATGTGCCAGAAGGTATATTCTTACAATTATTTAAACAAACAATCCCAAGGTCAATGCCCCCCAATAGCCCCCACATCTTCTGACAAAAGGGCCCCCCTACAAGCTTTGACTGTGTGTGGGTGGGTGGGTGGGTGGGGGGGGGGGGTTGTTCATAGGAGGTGGGGGAAATAGGTGGCAAGAGTTGGATCACTGCATCAGCATCTTTTAAAGAAGTTCAATATTCTTCTTACCAAATAATTGCATTCATACCTCACCATCTTCAGATGGAACGAAACCCAGAAGTACCCCATAGTTTATTGTCATAGCAGTGACAACTCCCCCCTGAAAATGAACATTAAAAAAAATTAAAATTACGTAATAGACTTGAACATCGTAAAAAGTACTTATTCTAAACATGATGCACATTTTCTGTGAAATTTCCTTTTTGGCAATGTGGCAAATCAAATAGCAGATTATACTTCAGCTAATTGCTAAGGAGATCACCACAGTAGAAGCAACACATGAGAACCACAAAAGATGAGAAGTACATTTTTAGGGCCAGTAAACATGCATGTTTGAGTGTGCGTGCACGTAGAAGTCCATTTGTTAAATTTGTGCTTCACCAGCATTTGACTATATTTTTAACATATGAACAAATCCCCACTAAAACTACAATCATATTTTAATTTTCCAAATTGAGGAAAAAATAATCATTAGTGTAATCCTTCGCGCAATCTATCCATTTAGTTTATTAAATGAAAAGAAAAGGGAAACAGTGTGCAGTTTCATAGTGAACACTCATTTTCATACCATTTCTCCCTATCACCTAACATAATGCAATTAACCTAACATGTCAGAAAACAATTAAGGAAAGGAGAAAATTTAACTGAACCTAACCTGGTGATCAATGTGGGCCCCAAGAGGACAGATCCTGTACGGACAAGCAACCACATTAACCTCCCCCGTGTTTTTCTGGCTCATATGTGCTACTTTCTTCCTCACGGCATCAAGCTTGATGGAATTAAACAAAAATCTAAATCAAATACCTTTTGTTTTTCTCACTTATCTAACAATGTACTTTCTAAATTAATCTTCTCAGAGGGATTGGGATGAGCTGGACCAAATATTTGTGAGATATGCTGATTTTACCAATTGCATCAAAATGTCTGGGCAAAATCCAAAAATTCACAGTTCAAATCCGTATCTAAGATGCTCAATTAATCTATGCATCGGTAATAAACAATTGAAAAGAAAATCGAATCCAGCAGATCACCGCTCCAAGCATGGATGACAAGCAAGAATTGTGAATTGAGGTTCTAAATAGAGATTTACAATAAAGAGACGAATAAAAGAAAACTTTCGAGAAAAATGAAATGTTGATCGGGGCTGGTACCTCTTCGGCGGTTGGCCAGGTCGGAGATGTGTTTCCTTGTGAAACCACCATTGCTGTTGCTTTTGTGGGATAGAGGTGAGTCAGATGTGTTTCGTCGATTAGAGAATTTAGAAAGCGAGCAAGAGGAGAGGGAAAGAGAGTGAGAGAGCGGAGCTGGCGAATCGCGTCGCGACACACGAGTGACCGCTAAACTTTTTTAATATCAGGTGATGGGAATATGGGATCCGTATCTGCTGCGCTTACGAATAAAAGCAGCCGAAATTTTTTATTATAAATAAATAAAAATGCAAAAACACCGCTATAGAAAAAGTACAATCGAAATCACCAAAATAGACAGTTCGCCATCTCTGATAGCGGACGGCCCGTCCGTCAACAGAGACAGCGGACGTAAATGGGCTCCACCACGGATGCAGAATCTATTCTCCTTTCTCTTTTCTCGCGTGCGTTTTGTCCTTTTTCCCATCCGCTAACAGAGCTGGCGGACCAGAAGGGGGCCCACCCATCGACACTTTGTTACACATTTCTCTCTATATAAGCAGCTCTTATCCAATTTCTCTCTGCTGCTAATCTTCTTACGAAAATCAAAGAAGGAAGGAGAGAATTAAGAGTTGTGACATCTTTATCAGGTATGTATTTTTAACGGTTGCAACTATGGAGCTTGAGTTGGCCTTATTTACACTCATTGCCAGTACAATATTAATTTATAGCGATGAATAAATACATGTTTGCTATTGATATCTGAATTAATTTTCTTATTTGAACTATGTACTTAGATTGCTAATGCATTGAGAAAATAGCCAAGTTCAAACTGTTAAAATGTTCAAAATTTGAAATACAAAATGGACAATATGGTATCCAGTACAGTTGCAGTCCTAAATTTACCTTTCCGGGAAATGAAAATACCCGATACGAAGACGTCAAAAATACGATTTACCAAATGTTAGGAACAGTTGAGAGTCAATATTCATTGAAAATTAGTGCTCGATATAACATTGTCGTTGGTCGTGGTTATCATTTTTGCTTAATTCTCGTAAATACTGATGTAGAGTGGGAATTGATATTTCAAATGGCAAAAGAGGAAATGCATTGGAGATTTGTAGAATTATATGTCCAATTGGAATCGATTGGGAATGCTGGTAATTTTGATAGTCATCTGGCAGGAACCAGTAACACAGTTGAGGAGCCTATTACTGAGCCAATACCAGACTATAATATGGTCAACCAGAGTCCCCCACCAGTTACTTACAGTGTTGATACAGTCCCTAACAACCCTGATCAACAGGGGCGGATCCAGACGGTAAATAAGCTCGGGCACAAATAAAAATTATCACAATAATTTATCAGTTTATCTAGACATTTATTAACTTCGAGTAAATCTTTTTGGCCCATGCGTCAGAAAAAAGGCTTGTTGTTATATGCCCGCACAAAAAAATGGCAAATAAATTATTTAGAGTTTGAATTTGGAAGTTTAAGGTAGGAGTATGAATGTACGGTGAGTGTCGGATGAAGATATTTTCATTTTCATATATATTCGGTTGAAATGGTTTTCAGTCGTTATAACTAGATTTATTCATATCATATTCTTATCCATTAAGATTAAAATTATCGGATAACACATGAGTAATGATGAATAAATGATAATTTATATAATAATTAACTTTTACAATTTTATAAATAAAAAATATTGTACAGTTGACAATTCTGGCTAAAGGCAAAAAATCATTTTATTATTAGTTGCATAAAATATAAAGTTATAAACTATGTTGGTTGTGTTTAATTAGTTCTAAGATCGTCCAATTAATAATGAATTTTTGAAATAAAAAATGTGATCCAAATTATTTGATTTTTTTGTTCCCTATTCATTGATTTTCTTCACAACTTTCTAGAAATGAGGAACGGACTAAAAACTAGTAAAATGCTAGAGAGAGCGAGTTATAATAATATAAGTTTATACTTTATAATATTGATAATGACAATTACTAATTAAGAACTAAGAGCAAAATTATGGTGCGCATCTGGACTCTCCGATGAGCATTGAGATTCGTGGAGATTCGTGCGCATCTAATCTTGATGCACATTGGAGAGTTCAGATGAGCAAGCAAGGTGCATGCGCATGCGCCATAACTTCACCCAAGAACTAAATATTGTAAATTGATTAGAGTTTAGTTGAAAATAAGAAACATATATCTATATTCTAGATGGAATTAATATACAATGCATTCAGTTAACAATTTAAAAACAAGATCTCGTATTTTTTTAATTTATTCAATTAAGAATATAAAGCAGGTCCATTTTTATCATGTATTTGGACTTTGAGTAGTTGTTGAGAAAATAAATCAATTTCCAATTGTGGGAGACATAAGATAGTTGTAATACTGATGTGATTGCCCTTTTAGTTTCTTGATTTTTCCTGACCAACAGTGGGCATAATGGTGGGGGCCTCCCTTAACAATGCATGCACATAAACTCATAAAAATTTGAAAATATAAGATCTGTGAAACCTAGGCACATAAGATCAACGATGCCCAGGCAGGCAGGCACTAAAGCTATTTTCTAACTTAGATATATGTAATTTGTCAACTTATTGGTAAAACACATGATATTTCATTACTTAATCCGAGAATTAAGCCTAGGCACAGGCTCTGATCGGACTCATCATAGTCTTCCCGAAGGAAATGACTAAATTTTAATCTTAATGAGTTCATAACTGATAACCCTGAAGGCCTTGATAACTCTGAAGGCCCAGTAGACGATGACGACGACAATATATTACCTGATGAGGAAGAATGTGTTACTGGAGAAGATTATGCATATACTTCTGACGAAGATGGCGATTCAGATTACAATCCATACGATAATTTGGACGGAAGAATAGTCGTGCAAGGCAGATCCGAAAAGAATCACCCGGTTCGGGATCTTAGCGATATTTCTGGTTTCAACGAAATATATACATCGAAACACATACTTCGTCAGATGATCCATTGGCAGAAGGACGTGAATTTAATTCGAAAGATAATCTAAAATGGGTCATTGGTGAGTATCACATTAAAGCGAACATACTTCTTGAAACTCCAGTCAGTAGCACAACAAGGTTGATGGAGAGATGTGCAGATAAGAGGTGTTTTTGGAGGTTGTACGTCGTTCGTCCCAAAGGAGGTAATTTCTGGGTTATAAAAACCAATTCTTACCCGCACACTTGTATTCAATCCATCACACGGGTGGATCATGCTCAGCTGACGGCTAAGATAATAGCTGGTGCAATATGAAGGAAATGAATGAGGATACGACTATGTCAATTAAAAATGTGCGTCATTTAGTTAAAGCCAAATTTCCGGGTGTTGATCCACCTTACGCCAAACTCTGGCGTGGTAGGGAATTAGCAATTACTAAAATATTTGGGACATGGGAGGGAGCATATAGCTTGCCTTCTCGTTTACTTGAGGCGATTAAATCCACAAATTCGGGAACGAGATACGCCATTTTGTCGAAGCCCACCAATCAAACCGGAGTTCGCTACTTCAAATCTATAGCTTGGGCGTGGGGCCCATGCATAGAGGCAGTAAAATACCTTCGACCTGTAATAAGCATAGATGCGGGATTCTTGTCCGGTCGGTGCGATGGAAGGTTGTTGATGACATGTGGTTACGATGCAGAG
>CAXKVX010004491.1:0-23061 GCA_964058865.1 Eleocharis quinqueflora
AGAATAAGTTGGATGGAGATTGGAGCAAATTGACTGTCTGCCAAGTTAATTATGGCCGCAAGGTACTCTATTGCGGCCGCAATCAACCTCAGAAGATATGCATTTCAGCAACCACATTCACACAAGCCAATTGCAGCTGCAAAAGCCCAAGTTACGGCAGTAATAAGTCTCTACAACTTCCAGAAGAATTCAACAGCAAAGACACAAGCCAATTGCAGCTGCAAGAGCCTTTATTGCGGCCGCAATTAAGAACTGTAAGTTCAAAACAGAGAAGTTCCAGAAATTCTCCCAAGTGTCTTGCGGTCGCAACTAGACCTCGTTACGACCGCAAGACAAGTTACTCTCCACATTCAGAAGTCAGCCAAAAACTAGTCCAAGTCAGTTGCGACCGCAACCAGACCCCATTGCAGACACAATTGAACCACCCAGAATCGACATACACAGTTTTTAGAGTTCTATATTTAGGGTTTTTACTCTATTATATTATCTATTTTGCAGAACAGTTCTGTTATATTTTTAGCCAAAAATCTGAGGGTCTAGAATTAGTTATTTTGTCAAGGAGAGAAGAAGAAGAAGAAGAAGAAGAAGAAGAAGGAGAAGAAGAAGAAGAAGAAGAAGAAGAAGAAGAAGAAGGAGAAGAAGAAGAGAAGACGAAGCCAATTCACCACAGAAACTCAGTTTTATCTCTTGTTTCTTTAGAACTCCTTTATTTGCTATGTTCTGCCTCTTAGCCATGAGCGGCGAAGTTTGTTTAGGGTATTGTTAGGGATGAGTTGAAACTATGTTGTATGCTTGTTTGAGTTAGTATATTTTCTGAGATTTGTTTATGACTTGCTTTCTTTTTTAATTGTTTGCGATTTTGATAAAATTACATATCTTAGTATTTAATATTTGTAATTGAAAAATTGAATGTTAGATCTAGACCATAGAAAGTAGAATAATCAATAAACTAAGTACTAAAACGTGACGTTTGTTGATTGCGGGTTTTACCTAATTGTTTAATGAATTGTACCAATTACCGAGAGGAGAATTGCAAGAACTTAGGATAATTAGGACCGTAGATCTTAAAGGGTTTAGGATAGTATAACTAAGTACCGAGAGGTGAAGCCATTGCTAGTTTAAACACAATACCAATATAGAGATATCTCTTCGTACCAACTTTGTAAATTGTACCTTTATATAACTTAAGGAACATTACTACCAAACAAGTATCAACATTAGTGGAAAAGTATACCCTAACAAGCCTAATTACAATTGATTATCTAGTTGGAAGCATAATTAATTTCTATTTTTAGTTTAAAATTCAAGTACCAACACAACTTCAAATTTGAAATCTTTTGTCTTAGATTAAAATTACTAGAATATGAAATTAAAACTGACTTGTCCTCGATGATTCGACCTAAGTACTATAATCGACGGTTGTATACTTGCAACTTTCACATAGGATTAGGGTATAATTAAAACCACATCAAGTTTTTGGCGTCGTTGCCGGGACAAATGTGATTTTAGTTTCAACTTTGAGTATTTTTAGTTTAAGTTTTAAAATTTTCTAGAGTCTTTCTCTCTAATATTTTTTCAGGTTGAAAACTGGAAGGAAAATCGTCAACACCGGACGACACAAGTTTGGTTGAGTGATTATTTAGACAAGGATCAGCTCACCTTTTTTACGAGAGAAGGAAGAAGCGCCCTACCAAAGGGCCCATCTTGCAGGTAAGTCCACGTCGGTTAGACATGTCTAACGTCGATGAGGCAACATATAGCGAATCTAGAGAGGGAGCCGAATCAAATGGCCGCCGAGGTGCAATGCCTAAGGACAACCGCTCTCAACCATGAAGCCAACGTCGCTATGGATTCTAACCGTCCCTTGAGGGATTTCACCTCACAAAGGGTTGATGAGATAAGACTAGGTTATACCGCTCCAATCATCAATCCAGAGGAGTATTAAATTCCTCATGCATGGATGAGCATGGTGCAACGTCATCTCTTAAATGGTCTACCACATGAGGACGCTGCGCAACACCTTGCCAGTTTCGAAGAAATCTGCAGCACCATAAAGGTACAAATTGTCTCACCCGATGATTTAAAAAGTTATGGCCTTTACTTTTTCTCTAGCAGATAAGACAAAGAGTTGGATTCGAGGACAAAGGCCTGAAAATATGAAAACATGGCTTCAGGTTGCGCATGCATTCCTCAACAAGTTCTTCCCACCTTTCGAAGACAAACTCCTTGCATTATCATATTCACAACTTTCGACAAAAAATGAAGGAGATGATGAGCGAGGCATGGAAGAGGTTTCAAGAGCTTCAGCAGTCTTGCCCACATCACGAGATCGAAAGTTGGAACCTATTGCATATTTTCTACAACAATCACTTGCCACAAGATAAAGGTATGCTTGATGCCGCTACCGGTGGTAGTCTCAGGAACAAAGACGATGCTGATGGTTACAAGTTGGTTGACGACATGGCTCTCAACCAAAGCCAATGGCACAATCTGAGGGAGACACTAGTGATCTTACAACGGTGAGCGAGGTAAAGGCGAGTCCAGACATAATCGAATCAATTGTCGCTCTAAATCAAAAGATTGATCTACTAAGTGTAAGTGCGGTAAATTATTCTCCTGCTCATCGTTCTATTTGCAATGGTATCGAACATCTTGCTATTAATTGTGGGGTAAATAGTGAGAGTATTTCTGAGGATGTTAATGCCATAAATCAAGATAATTTTAGACCTAACAACAATCCTTACTCCAATACCTACAATCTGGGTTGGAGAAATCATCCAAACTTTTCATGGCGACAAAATAACCAATCTACCTAAGATAACCAAAATAACCAAGGAAACGAAAACTTCAATAGGCCAAATCAAGGTTATGATAATCGAGGTTACGACAACTAACAACAAAAATCGAACTTAGAACTCATGTTGGTAACCTTCATGAATGACCAAAACAAAAAGTTTGACGAACTTACTATTGGAATTGAGACGTCAATTTTAATAAATAAAGTTTGGACTACGTGTTATATGATTACTACATGTCATGTATTGTCGCCTAATATTACGAGTAGTAATATATTGATATGCCGTGAAATGTGATTAATCAATATTCAAAGGCATTATACGTATTTCACTAAGATTTTGAGCACGAATGCATATAGAATTAGAGTAAATTTATTATAATTGTTGATGGATCGATTATGATTAATTAAATTATATATTGGTGTTAATGTAAAGTCAGAAATATTGTTTGGACTAAACCCAACTCATGTTGGATCAAAACCCAAGAAAAACAACCCAAACACAAGTCTATTGCATTCACAAGAAGATCCTTTGCGGCCGCAATGGAATATGAAGATTTGGCAGTTAATCTTCAGATTTTTAGAAGATTGATTACGGTCGCAATAGCCCTCATTACGACAGCAAGAGACTTTGCAAAATTCCTGCCAAGTTTGGAAACCAAGTCAATTGTGCCAGAAATGACACTTTTGTAGTATTAAATCTGGACTGTTTTTAAAAAATATTTCAAAAATAGCAAGAAAGCTCTAAAAATCACGAAATTTGTTTTCCTACAATATTTTCATATGAAGAATTTATTGAGCAACTTAAATCTCAATTTAATGACCTATATCTATATGCATAGTACAAAATGTGGTGTACTATGCATATTATTTTAGCCATGCTCATATATATATATATGAGAATACTGTAGGAAATCAAATTTCGTGATTTTTAGAGCTTTCTAGCTATTTTTTAAATATTTTTTAAAAACAGTCCAGATTTAATACTATAAAAGTGTCATTTCTGGGCTGTTTTTAAAAAATATTTAAAAATAGCAAGAAAGCTCTAAAAATCACGAAATTTTATTTCCTACAAGATTTTGATATGAAGAATTTATTGAGCAACTTAAATATCAATTTAATGACCAAATTAAATACAAATGAGCGCATAGTACGTTATGTGGTGTACTATGCATATTATTTTAGCCATGCTCTATATATATATATATATATATATATATATATATATTATTGACAATAGAAAATTGGCTCATTCTAATTAAAGTTTCTATTAGTTGATATATGTATACATATACATACATATATATATATATATATATATATATATATATATATATTAAGACGAGTAGTTTTCTTTTGGGGTACGTTCTAATATAGACTTTTACACAATCTTAATTTATTTAAAGGCATTATGAATATATGCCCCATCTTATTAAACAACATTGTTCTATTTCAAACACTATTGCTAAAGTTATGAGCAAAATGACCCATAAAAGGTTAAAAGGACGATTGTGTTAACAACAAATTGTTAATATTCTCCCTCCGGAAAATTCATACATTAAAAAGTTGTTGACATGCATAAAGTAAGATGCATAAAGAAAAGCAATGAGAAACCATGTGCTAATGATGTCTAGAAAAGCATTTGAGGCTTGGTACTTAAGTAATTCGCTTGTGACTCACCTTCCTCACTTGACTAGCCTGGTCATTAGTACGTAGATATGTCAATCTGACTCTCCGGCAGAGCGGCAAAATGACTCATTTTATACTTGTGCATAACACCATAATACCTAAGAGTATTGACCGCTCCCTCCGGAGCCTCATGCTGGATAGTATTATTGGTTAAAATGAAATTAATGAAGACATTTTTAGAGTTCTTTGTCAAGGCCTTTAAATAGACTTTAAATTGTGATTAAGGAACATGACACATATTCTAATAATTATCTTGTTTTTTAAAATTTTCTAGACAATATCAATGATGAATCAGATTTCGTCTCTAAATGAGACAAATTTCATGTTATGAGAATCTAAGCTAAGGTTGTTTCTGGGTATGATGAAGCATGATCGTGCGCTACGTTATGATCGCCCAAAGCCAGTTGATAAAGAGCCCACCACTCTTGAAAATGCTAACATTGAGGATTGGGATCATAACGACAGAATGTGCCTAATGATCATGAATATGACAATCCATGAAACGCTCCAATGTTGTATACCTGATCAAGATTGTGGCACTAAAAGGTACCTAGATGCTCTAGAGGAGAAGTTTGCTGTGAGTAAAAGGACACAAATTCGTACACTTATGACCAAACTTCACACTCTAAAGTGTAAGGGAAAAATTAGAATCAGGGAGCATATCATTGAAATGATCAAGCTTCAACATGCACTTCTTTCGCACGAGTTCAATTTTTTGATGATCTTCTTATTGAATACATATTTATGTCTCTTCCTCTCTCCTTCAGTCAATTCAATATGACTTTCAAATGTTTGAAAGAAAAATGAACAGTGGCTGAGCTTGAAGCTCAGCTGGTACATGAGGAAGAGAGACAAAATATAGCTAAGGGAGAAGAGGCTCATGTTGTAACACATGATTCTAAGGGAAAGAAGGAAAAGCGTAAGAATAAGAAAGGAAAAGAACTCAATAAAGAAGCTACAGATAACAAGTAGCAGAAGACATACAATACTCCCGAGAAATCAGAAGATAAGGTCATTTGTTACTTTTGCAAGAAGTTGTGACACATCAAGATACATTGTACCAACTATGCCTCGTGGTTGAAAAAAAAAGGTATGTGTCATGTCTTAGTTTCATCTGAAGTTAATTTAAGTACTATATCAAAATATTCTTGGTGGTTAGACTCTGATGCAACTTTTAACATCATTATATCTATGTAGGACTGCCTAAACCTTCGGAAGCCAAATCATGCTGAACGCGACATTTATGTAGGAGATGACAGAAATGTTGAAGTTAAAGGCATAAGAAAATTTAGATTATTATGTGGGACTGGCTTTTATTTGTATTTTGATGCATTAGTGGTTCCATCCTTTAAAAGGAACCTAATTTCCATTTTTTATTTGGACAAAAATGGCTATGTATGTTCTTTTAGTAATGAAATTTTCAGTTTGTTTCAAAATTCAAAACAAGTTGCTTCTGGTTCTCTATCTTCTTATGATAATATTAATTTTCTTGAAATATACACTTCACACTCAGAAGCCCTATATATTGATACTAGAAAACGTAAATTAACTAATGATAATTCAGCAACATTATGGCACAAACGTTTGGGACATATTTTTATGCATAGAATCAAACAATTTGTGTCTAATGATATTCTCAAACCTTTAGGTTTTACAAATTCCAAAGAATGCGTAAGTTGTATAAAGGGAAAACAAACAAATAAGTGCAAGTATGATGCCAAAAGATGTAATGATATCTTAGATTTGATACATACCGATATCTGTGGTCCGTTTTCAAAGGCCACAAGAAATGATCACCGATATTTTATCACGTTAATAGATGATTATTCAAGATATGAACACATCTACTTGATTAAAGAAAATGCTGAAGCACTAGACGCGTTCTAAAGTTTTAAATTGGAAGTTGAGTTACAACTTAAAAATTACATAAAAGATGTCAGGTCTAATCGTGGTGGTGAATACTACAGCATATATGAAGGCTCAGGAGAACAACGTCCAGGACCCTTTGCAAAATACTTAGAAGAGTGCAAGATTGTACCACAATATACATTGTCGGGCTCTCATGCAATGAATGGTGTTGCTAAAAGGCGCAATCACACTCTAAAAGATACAGTGAGAAGTATGATTGCTCGTATAATTCTGCCAGAAAGTTTGTGGGGAAAAGCCTTAAAGACTGCATCTCATATACTCAACAGAGTTTCAACGAAAGCAACTAACAAAACCTCATATATGAGATTTGTCTTGGGCGCAAGCCCAGCCTAAATCACATTTAGATTTGGGGATGTCCAACAGAAGCTAGGCCCTATCGGCTGACATAAAAAAAAACTGGATGAAAGAACTGTTAGTTGTTATTTTATTGAATACCCTGAGAGATTTAGAGAGTATAAATTCTATAATCCAACAAAACATACAATATTCTAGTCAGGAAATGCGAAACTTTGAGGATAATGAGTTTATGGGGGAATATGACCATGGATGATATTTTCGAGGAAGAAGGAATAATGATGACACTTTGGACCTTCGTTCGAATTTTGTCACTATTTCGATAATAGTGAATCTTGAAAATGCATCTCATGTCAAACTCCCTACTCAAATTTCGCAGGATAACGTGAACACAAATGAATCCGAATGTATCCAAATAACGACATTGTCATGGACGATGTCAATGGCCCTACACCTGTGGGAGATTCGGAATTTTGTAATGATGTTCATGAACCTGTTCCTCAAGAAAATGAAGAACCAGTACAAATAAGAAGATCCACTAGAGAGAACAGATATACTGCAAGGTTTGCTTATCTTCAAGAACATGAATTTGACATAAGCATATTTGAAAATGACTCTAAAGATATCAAACAAGCTATGGAAAGTTCTAACTCTCAAATGTGGATCGATGCCATGAATGAAAATAATGTGTGGGTATTGTTACATTACCTAAAAACAAATTCATGCAAGAGACGTGTGATATGTGAAATTGATAACCTTCACACCTCTAGTAGATCATAGCAACTAGAGGTGTGGAGGCAGCCAAGTGGGAAAGAGAGAGATCAGATCTAGTAGAGAAGTTTGAGAAGTTGTGAATGCGGCCATGGGGGAGAGGCAAAGAGAATGAGTCACAAAGCACTTATTTAAGCTAGGATTGATAATAAGACAACAGTTATTTAAAATAACCGTTGCTATAGGGGGTAGCTACGGCAATAATTATTTTTAGAAACCGTTGCCTTAGGATTTTTGAAAAAATATAATTCTGAAAAGATACGACAATTGTTGTTTATTAATAATCGTTGATGTAGCTACACATTTAGCAACATTTATTTTAAATAACCGTTGTCTTAACATCAATATTTTTTTGCACTTTTGTTAGTGATGTTTAACAATTTTTTCTGTAACTGTTATTTTATGAAGTTGCTAAATCTCCTTTTTGATGAAGTGGTTTACCTTTCCTATCAATACACATTTTTGAGAACAAAACAATTGAGTTAGATTAAACTTTTGTTTTCCAAATGCACAATAATCACTTTATACTTGATATTAGTGTACAAATTATCCATAAAGTGGAGATGTAGGAACCCACATCCGAAAATAATCATTATCAGAAAAAAGCTAACGCAGAATAAGGCCTTAGGAAATCGAAAGCAGGCTCTCAATTGCTGAATTTAGCTAGCTTCGGTTAGCTTGAACTTGACTCATGAATTATACGACCTGATTTAAGAGTGCATTTGTGAACAAGTGGTAAGTTACTAGCTACTTCAGTATCTTAAAGTCTCACATTCAAACTTCATACGATTTTGTTGGGTCAATCAGCATCGAAGCACAAACTACACGTGCAGTGCTTTAATTTGATCAGAGCTTGCGAGAAGGAACAGGACGGTCATGGCTTTGGCACCAAGGAGAAGCCCGAGGATCCGAGCAAAGAATGATCAGGCAACACGTCGCGGGCAAGAAAGAGGGGACAGAGAACAAGGAATTAAGGGGCAGCGGTCAAAGCTTAGGACAGAGAACAAGAAATATACATGAAGGCTAGCTTACATTATGCCCAACAGCTCATACAAAGGGCATCAAGTCAAAATGCAAAAATAGCACTGTTTAAGACCAACATCTACAAAGCTCTCGACACACACAATTAACTAACTGGGATTTTATTATTCAGTGTTTAAAACTTAAAAGCAAGAGGATTGTCGCATGTATTCATATCTTGAATTAATTGAGAATCTAATTCTCAAAGGTCACTCCCAGGCAGTCCCAGGTAATACTTAATTCTGTGGTGACTGGTGACAAAAGAAGATCTAGCTCGGCAGGGGCCAGGGGCCAGGGGCCAGGGGGTGCGCCAGGGAAATATATAATCATAGACTTCTTAGCAGCATGGATGGAACAGTTAGACCACCTCAGCTTCTTTTTAGAGGTCTTTCCATGTTGAGAATTCACAAATGCACCGCTATTCTCGAGAGACATCAAATCCATTGCAGATCCTTTCTATATATGCGTAAATGAATCTAACACACAATCACTACAAAAATGTGCAGCATTTACATCCGACAAATCTGATGCAATTAAGGCTATTTACATCAGTGTGCGGATGCTAAAAGATATTAGCATCAGAACGCAGATGCAAAGAGGCCGATGCAAATACCATTGTTGCTAATATGTATTTGCATCTGATTTGTTATTTGCATCAACGTTTTGTTTACATCCGATCAAGCAGATGCAAAAACTTTAGCATTTGCATTAGTTCTCTAATGCAAATCGTATTTGTTTGCATGACTAATACTGATGCTACTGTCTATTAGCATCAACCTTTCTAACACGTGTTTTTTATTATATCACATATTTGTTATTTGAAACCTAAGTGTTGATGTAATTGTTGATATTAGCATCTGTTAATGTAGTGATATCTTTTCTTATTGCATCTGATAATTTGATGATATTTTCTTTTATTTGCATATGTTAAAGTGATATTATTTGCATTAACATAAATTGCCAAATACAAATGAATAGTGGTCAACGCAATATTTCTAATGATATTAATCACAAATCATTCATTACAAAGCATTCATCGCAGCATTGTACAAAATCTCCTAAAATGATACCAAAATCTCCCAAAATAAAACTCAAACAATTCCTAAAATAAATCTTCCAAAATGCTACACTCTATTACCAAAATCCCCAAAATAAACATTCATAACAACTAAATTAATCTACTAAGACATATACTCACAACAAACTTCATCATCTTCACTTGATGGAGCATCAAAATCAAATTGGATTTTGAAGCTTTCTCATTCAATTGAATTCCCATCAATTTTCTTTCCTGAAACAATAAAATGTAAATGTTCAAGTCGAAAAGACATTAAGAATGAGAAAATGGTAAATGTAATATATGTTTGATCAAAATAGAAAGGCAACAATTAGTTTGGTATCCACTGCTGTATGGCACACACTAGATCACACTCCCAGCATTAAATATATTTATTGTAGGTTCGAGAAAGTTGTATTGAGGTAAAAATTTTCTAGTTGCAGTTGGATCATAGCAGAGCACAAATGTAATATTATCACAACTGCCAAAAAAGAAAAGAAATTGGGTTAATTATTGTTCTTGTACAAATTTGAAATACTATAATTAAATCATACACAAATATTGGGTGATACCACAACACCTCCTAGTTAAACTATTAGTACTAGTACTGTACCAGATACTGATAGTGATAGTATTAGACTATTAGTACTGTACCACAACACCTCCTAGTTAAACTATTAGTATTAGTACTGTACCAGATACTGATAGTGATAGTATTAGTATTAGTACTGTACCACAACACCTCCTAGTTAAACATTTTATCACTCAGTTTTGCCTTAACTAGATACAGTACTGTACCAGATACTGATAGTATTAGTACTTGCGTACTGGCATTGCTATTGGAAATAATACTTGAGGTTTTTCCTTAGATTAGATACAATAGATACCAGGTAGTCAGCTTCATCTTTTCTGAGAGTTCTTTTCTTTCCAAGATGATTTAGACAGAAGCAATAAAATCAAACAAAGTAAATGTAAATGCAAAAATATGCACAACTAACCTCTCCCCTCCCTTCTGCAAAATCAAACAAAGTAAATGTAAACACAAAAATATGCATAATTATTACCAAGAATTATCTACAGTAAACTTTCATCACATGTGTGCGGAGGATACAAGTAAGCAAAATCAAACATATGTTATCATTTATTGCATTGACCACTATTCCTTGCTGAGGCACCGATACGTCAGCACCGGCGTTAAGTGGTCGGAAAATACGGTGCGCTGTAGTGGCACCAGATTTGAGTGCTTGGAGAAAATAAAAAAGAAGAAAAAATGATGCAAATTACAGTTGTAATCGATTCAAATGATGAGGGAAGCTGTCGCGGTTCTTCTGTTGGGGGGCGCAAGTGGCTAGAGTTAGGGTTTTGAGGCCGGATCTGGAAGATAAGAGATAAAGAGGCGGCTGTGTATGTAAGGAGAGAGTATTAAAATATTCACCGGGGATAAGTGAAAATATTAATCTGATAAGTTGATCTATCAAACTTTTTTTTACTAATTTATTTGTCCTTGATCCTAGTTTATATTGTATAATAATAATAATAATAATAATAATAATAATAATATTCATTAAGAATTTTTATTTTTGTGTTGTGTATAATATCATGAAAAATGATAATTCATGTTTAATGATATATGTTATTTAAAAGATAGGTGTGGAAGAGTAAAAAAATATTTTTTTACTTTGTTATTTAAATTTTTCTTTCAATAAAATATGTCATCCTCGTAGCTAAGTACTATAAATATGGCTTAATAATTTCAAACTATAATTCAACTATGTAAAGAATAATTTCAGCGATGTTTAACTTCGATTTAGTTATGTTTGTCAAATTTTATTCAGAAATTCAAAACATCGATATTTTTCATCAATTCATCGATGCTTTGCTTAGACCCAACGATGATTTGTAAAATATTCACAAGAAGCGTTTATGAGCATTTTAGAACATCTCAATTTGTTCATTTTCAAAAATAAAAATAATTACATTTATTCACATCTGCAGTTCTGATGTGCATCGGTATTTGCATCAGTCATCCTTATTCAACATGTTCAAATCATAACTCTAAAGTACAAAAAAAGATTACTGATGCTAATAAAAAGTGCAGATGCAATTGATCCCTTTCGGATGCAAATGCTCCACCTTTTTGCAGTGAATCCGCCAATTTGGAGAAGAGAATCGTCCAAAGAATACACGACAAATTCAATGTATGATTTCTTGGCTTATCAACCATTGGTCATAGCTGAAACATACAAATATGGAAGATTAAATTACCACCAAGGGTACTGGTGTTTCTGTGGTTGATTGATAAAAATAGATTAGTAACGACGGATAATTTGAGAAGACGAGGTTTCAACACGACCAGTTTCTGTCGTCTCTGTTCTCTCAACGAAGAAACGACTCACCATCCGTCCACACAGTTCCCATATACGCACAATGTATATATTATATCATCAGTTGTCACAATAATTGACACTCAATTCGCTTTGCAATACAAAACTGCATGATAAGCAGAGCAATGCAATTTCATAACGTCATCAATTTTCCTCCTAAAAATACATATATATATACGCACAATCAGAATTAATTACTATTGAGGCATTGAAAAATAATTTGCACAACAGCAACTATTTAGTGTTTTTTTTTCTTTTTCTTTTTGCTACGAATAGAGTAATGACATCTCTAGACGAGTACAATTAGCTAGCTTAATTCACACCCCAGCACCCTTCCCAAAAAAATGAAGAAAAAGAAATATTAAGCAATTCAAGGTAGAAATAGAAAGAAACAAGGCGTGCAATTTGTTCACAGAAGAGGCCTATCGATCTGTCCATTTGTAGAATTGAAAGCCACATCCCCATCCACATCCCCATCCACATCCCCATCTCGATTGCAGTGTCTTCTACGTCTCAAATTGAAGAAGCCTGTTGTCAGCTAGCCTAGTTCCAGAAGCAGAGCTCTTATACTCTCTCCATGTGAATTCTCGGTACAGGCTTTGTTCTCGTTCCTCCATCAGCGAAGGAGACGGGCCCAACTTATGCTTCGGTGGGGGCCCACCAAAATATATCATAGACAGTCTTGATCTTGTGCTGTTAACCATCACCCTGTGTTTCACGCTTCTGAATCTCCCATTTGTTAGAACCTACAAGATTCATACAATTAAAGAATGCTAATGCCTCATTGTGAGGAAACGAGGCACTTCATTTAACTAACCGTGCAGATAATGCTATGCCTATGCAGTAACAAATATTGGTCCCACAACACAAGCCTCTATTTTTCTGAAGAGGTCCAGTTTATAGTTTGGCCTTGACCTTGACCTTGAGGGTCCTCCAGTAGGTACTGGAGGTGACAAGTCACAAACCGTTTCATTTCTTTTTTATTTCTTCTTGGGATAGCGTGGAGTGGATGTCCCAACTATGCTACAGTATTTGCACCGGATGAATCCAGATTAATTGTGCTATTTTTGGCACTCGATCAGACTCTGCGCTTTTTACTTGTGGAAAAATATAAATAATTTGAAAAGAAAAAGAAACATGAGAACTACCTCACCGCTCGGAAGTCCGAAGGAAGGCGCGGAGCGAGCGGTGGTGACGAAAAAGGCTCATATTTTTTTTGGAGAATAGAAATTGGACCTAAAGATTTTAAAAACAAATGATTTTTTTTTTTGAGGAAAAAAAAAGATAAATGATTCCGAACGAGAAACACTAAATTCTAGATGGATTGCGGTGGTCACCGCAAATCAAATCAGACAGTGAAAATTGATTCGAATATGTATATTTTGATGGCCTGCAACGATAAAAGAAAATTAATAACAATTCCAACGAATGTATACGAAGTTGTTATAAAAATATTAAGTATGATTAGTATTTTTTTCTACAAATTTCGGCTACGCTTGTCGGGATTGTAATTAGTTTTTTATCATCGTAATTCATCGAGCTGTAGATATTCGAGTCTACTTCCCATCGCGTCGAGTCTGATTTGAGGTCGAAGCAATGTGGACTGAAATTTTGCTCCATCTTTAAATTATGTCTTAAATAGTAATTTTATCACAAATTTGCATCAGATTCAATTTTGAATCGCTCATTTCTCCGATCACAAATCAAACTCCACACGATGGAAGTTGACTCAAATATCTACAGTTCGAGGACTTGCAACGACAAAAAACTAATTACATTTCCCGACGAGCGTAGCCGTAGTTTACAATCAGTTGACTCATACCAAATCAGATTTATAACAACTTCGACTACGTTCATCAAGATTGTTATTAGTTTTCTTTTATCGTCGCAAGTCATCAAGATGTACATATTCGAGTATATTTTCATTATATCTAATTTGATTTGCGATTAGATGAATGTGCATCTAAAATTTGACTTTATCTTCAACTTATATCTTAATTAGTAGTTTTTTTTTATCATAAATTAGCATCAGAATAAATTTTGAATCGCTTGTTTCTCTGAAAAAAAATCTGACTTGAAACAATGGAAATAAACTCGAATATCTACGGCTTGATGATTTACGACGATAAAATATTAATTATGATCCCAACAAACGCAACTGAATTTGTTAAAAAAATAATGTAAATATGATCCAACTCGTATCTAAATTATTTATATTTTTATTAAAAAAATAATCAGCATGAATTAGCTAGGCTGCGCAGGAAGAGTGTTAGAGTGAGAAACTAAGAAAGATCGTTGACAACAATAGTCTTTCGGAAAGACCGTTGCTGTCAATTCATGCTTTTTTTTCTATCTTTCGAACCTTCAGCTCCATCTTTCTTTTCTTATCAAGTTATTTATATTTTTTCTATAAATAGAAAAAACCGGAGATTCTGATCCCGTTCGTTGTAAATTGCGATGATGCCTTTTCAGAATTATTGCACCATTTGCTACATGGTTGGCCTACTCAAATTTTGCGTCGTGTACGTACGACGTACCAAGAAACAACCATACTTTTTCCTGGTTGTACCAAGCAATGCTTTGCTTTGGTGGGGTATAGTGCAGCTAGCTACTGCAATTTTGTTTTTGAGATCTGGTAGACAGAATTCAGACAGTTTATCTCGTAGCTTTTGTCGGATCTCTGTTATGAAAATAGTTACTAGTCCCCATTTTACAGGTAGAGCCCAACACATTCCCAAATAGGAATATATATTGGAGACGGTGCACTGAAAGATACTCAAAGTGCTCATGCGAATCACATGAAACACAAATGATTTCTTTTAATAGTTTGCATCAGAAAGCGGCCTAAAAGCTCTGGTAATCAAGAATTAATCTCACTTTTATTTCATCAAGAATTAATCAAGAAATATATTGCAAATATATATTTACCTGGAGAGAATCACCAACATTGACAAAGAAAGAGGTAGGATCAGAGGGAACTGAGACCCAGCTTCCATCTTTCAGAGCAATCTCCAGCCCCGACGTGTTATTGGATCGCAATATCGATATGAGTTGTGGATCCGTGTGCTCTCCGAACCCGGTAACGCTGCGGTTGCTCAACCCTAACAAGTGCTGGCATGGCGGATAGTGGTTGAACCTCAGAATGGAGTCACTTTCTTCATCCTTTACCAGTTTGCTGAATACATCTTTTTCTTTGATGTGCAAACCTTGTGCCATCAATTCCAAAATCTCCACTGATAACTTCATGACTGCCTTTATGTACTCAATCAAAGTGGAACTGTGAAGGAGGAAAATGAAACTTAATTGTAAATATATAAGAACTGGCACGAAATGTGTTTGAAATTAGAATTGAGAGTTTGGAAATTTCTTGAGCAATGATATAGGCCCCTTGTATTTTCACAACGTCTTCATGTTATCAAGGTAATAAGCTCAATTTAGCCTTTACATGTACGATGAAACGACACATCATTAATAATTAAATAGAGACAAACCTAGCCATCATGAAAAAATAAACATTGGCGCGCGCTAAAAACAAAATTTCGAATTTATTTACAATTACATATGGTAAAAAGGTAATAGATTACACTTCTAATTAAGATATCGTAAAAGAAAAAATTACTAAGATTAAATGGGTCTTATTTCGGTTGAATGTGTAACCAGTAACAACAATAAAATATCTACTTCAAAATAATATATTAAAAAAAGTATGTAATAATGGACGTGAATCAAGCTGTACGGCGGCATTGTACTTTACCAACTTTGTAACAACCTTACAGAGAATGATGGCAAAAAATTGAAATATAGTTTTTAGCTTTACGGGAGCAGAGCATTCCAGATTTCCAGTAACTATGAAGTATGAATCTATGATGTGAGAAATGTAGTTGGTTATCACAAATATAATAAACAATACGAGTTATCAGGTATGTGAAAGCACCCGACCAAGAATCAAGAATACGACACCATATAATATTATATAAAGTAAAAAAACATTAAGAAAATATAAAGAAAAATATCTTTCTACAAATTAGAAGCTCACACATATGCCAGCGAGCCCATATATCAGAATCAATAAGAAGACAACAAATTTAGTTGGATATAACAAAAATGTAAGAGGAATACATACAATAAAGATAGCCATATTGTATATTATTTTAATGTGCAAAGAATTAGAAACAACTAACCATAACATAAATGCACAATATATATTATGTACTAGCACAACTCTTGCAAAGCTAATTAAGAATATTCGTAAACAAAACAGAGAGAGAGAGACAGAGTAATGAGAAGAGGAAACGAAAGCCTAAAATTTAATCGAATAATTAACAATAGATTAAACTAAAGTGTAATGGTATCAATGTAGAGGTTGTTGAGTTTTGCGGTTGCAATAATTTCTGAGATATATATAACATACTACGCTCATTTAGTGAGAATTATAATCTGTGGTGTTTCTAGTTTCTTACCAAAATTGGCTTGATTGATACTTGGGTTTTGATGAAATCTCTAACAAGAGATACTCTAGCCATCCCAAATCTCCATTGGAGCCTATTCTCTTGCTTCCATAGCGGAACGGGCTCAAGCCACAAATCTCCTTCTCCAATTGAGGCAAACCAAAAAATTCCATGGCATCAGACTCCAGAGAAGACATGAGCTCCATGGATATAGCATGGTTGGTGACCTTGAAGAAGCCGAGGTCTTGTGCTGCGGCCACCAGCAGAGATTTTGAATTGGGATTGGAGAGATCGATCACGGGTACATGAGAGGAGGAGAGAGGTTTTAGTATCACTGGGAGAGAGATTTGTTCGAGTTCTTCTTTCGCTAGTACAACCATCTCTGTTTGAGAACAGAGGAGAATAGAGAGAGAGAGAGAGAGAGATGGAGGGAGGGAGGGAGGGAGGTGAAGCCGTGAAGGGTTTTAGAATAGAAAGGTCAAGGCGACACTTTGCTTATATAGAAGATTGAGAGTGGTGAGAGAAGAGAACCGTGTTCTGTTCTGTTCTGTTAGAAACCAATATGCACTTATTTACTTCGAATCGCGTAAGGCTAGTGCAAAAATAGTGTTGTTTGAATTAGCGGTTAAGAATAGTGCTTAATTTTATTATTTTAAATAATATAAAATTAATATTAATTTTCTGCTATCCGAATTATTGGAAATATTTTTGGATTTTAAGTTCCAAAAATCCTCAAGGGTTTGGTAGCTTTATTCTATTTTATTTGCTCTCTCCCAGATCTGCCGCAGAGCAAACTCTCCTCGCCTCCGTGAGCGGTGAGCCCGCCTCTCTCCTCATGCCTCCGATTCATCCGTGTTCTCTATTTTCTGGCTCTAAATTTTGTATATCCAACAAGTAAAAATAATGTCGTGGATTATCTTAGTTATTTTTTTTTGTGTTCTCTATTTTCTGAGTTTTGAAAGTGACATACTTTTATGCATAAACATTGATTATTTTATTATTATTTTTAAGTCATCTTAAAAAATCTGAATCAAATACTTAAAAAACTCTAAAAATACAAAAATTTTGTATCGAGGAGATTTTGATATAAAGAAATTATATATATATATATATATATATGATATTTGTTGTATTGATATCTGTTTTCGGTATATATTTGATGTATTTGATTGATACATTTGTGTTGGTATCAATTGTGTCTTGATTGATACATTTGTGTTGGTACCAATTGTGTCTTGATTGGTATACATTTGTTGTATTGATACAGCTAGCAATAGAGGACTAGTCACAGAAAATCAGCTCTATATAATAATAATAATAATAATAATAATAATAATAATAATAATATGATAGCGGACTTTACTCCTCAGCCGCTATAACAACCCCAGCTGCGATTAAATTATTCAATAACCTATTATAGCGAGCTTCCACTAAAAGCCGCTATAAATTGACCCTATTATAGCGGGGTTTATAAAGGATATACTTTAATAGGCGGTATCTTATAGCGGGGCATATTTAATGTCCGCTACAACATCCTTCAGATTTTATAGCGGTCGGGAAAAACATTTAGCAGCCGTCACCTTTAACATTTTCTAGGTCTGCTACAAAAGATCTTTTAAGGCCACTATAATAGGCCAATTATGTAGTACTGTATTCTGTAAGGTGAAATAACAATCGAATGATTCATGTAACTTCGAGATTTGCACACGTAAATTCTGAGATTATTTAAACCATTCGATTTCTTTTCACCATACGAAGTATTCTACCGAATGTGAATTCATAAAAGCCACCTCTTCGGTTCACCAGTGTACTGATATGAATTTTTCTCTTTATAAATAAAATCATTTGAAGAATTTTTCAGTGTACTGGTATGAATTTTGTGAATTTCTTCAACCGAATAATTGATAAAATCATTCGAAGAATTTAACAGAAACCATCTCCATTCATTAATATCTCTTTATAACATCATTCATTAATCCGTCTTACACAATAAGATCAAATAAATGGTAATGTGCATACTTTCTACGAGTAGTTTTGTGCATTCAATGTATCAAATGAATCTTTCAAACTTCAACGAATCTTCTTCATGTTCTATTTCATGAATTGTGTACAGCTTTTCTTTCCTAATGAAACTTTATTTTAAAGGAAGAAGAACAAAAAAAAGATAGAACGGTTCTTGTATTTAGTGATTTTATAATGTCATTGATCTAATTTTCAACAAAACATAATAATGAATTAGGCTACGACACTTGATTAAGCACAATTCCTCCGACGTTTGATCAAACAATTTTGTTAACCATATATATAATAATATTGGTGATATAATAAATATTTGATAATTATGATGATGATAATGATAATAATAATAATAATAATAATAATAGTAATAATAATAATAATATTGACAACAACATTAAAATAATGAGTCTTTCTAACGTGTTTTCATAAATATTTCGGGTGAAATGAGTACAACCAATTTTAAAATCTAGCATTCAAAACATTGATTTAAAATAGTTCAATAATTTATTTATTTCATAATCTTTTAGAATACTATTTTTTTAATTTTTAGAGTTTTTAAACTATGTTAAATGATTTTTGAAACATGATTCTATTTGACTTAGAAATGTTGATATTTTTTATAATAGTATTCTACAAAATTATGATATAAATAAATTATCGAGTTATTTAAATTGACATTTTCAATGCAAGACTTTAAAATTTGACCCGTAATATAAAATACTTGTGAAAGCACGCTAGTAAGGCTCTAACAACAATAAGCATAAAAAATAAAAAAAACTATTAGAATAGAAACACAATAATGATTTTGCTAACTATATATTCTGTAGGGTTAACATGATAGCAATAATCCAATGCTATTCGCACTTTGACAATTCTTGTTTGAATCAGATTATGTTTAGGATAACAATGCTAGTCCAAATATTGCTATTTTTTACGATCCAAGCACATCCTCATCATGAATCAGATTATTTTTATATTAAGTATTGTTTTATTTGTAGTAAATATATAATTGAATTATATTTGATGCAATATTTAATATATATATTTCACTAACCAGTGTCGCACAGTTTAAAAAAAAATATAAGAAATTAATATAAACGCGAGAAACAAAAATTACATTGGAAACTTCATAGCAAAACTTTTCTATACGATCTTATAAAACATCTAAGGACATGATGTTTCCATTTGTTCAGACATTTTATATTGCCAAAAATACCCACTATGCATCTCTTCACGCTCCGAACTACATGACGCCGCATGACACCCCATGAAACCGCTGCAGTCCGCGTCCAGCTTCAAGCTCCAAGTAGCATGACACCACTTCAATACAATTAAGACCGCTGCACGTTGCACGCTGCACATTGCACGACACCGCTCCGCCCGCTGTCCCTGCCACCCGCATGACTTTGCCGCTGCATGCAGTGGTACGTCACTCTACCGCTACGTCGCTTCACGCTTCAAGCTGCAAGCCGCATGATGTCACTGCAAGCCGCATTATGCATGACGTCTCCTGACGCCTAATGCCGCATGACATCGACTGATGACAGATGATGCAGCTGCAGGCCGCATGACGCCCATTCACGCACCCAGCCGCATTACGCTGTTGCAAGCCACATGACGCTATTGCACGCTGTAGGACACTGGATGATGCCATCTAACGTCGTTGCAGGCCACATGACGCTACTCTGTCGCTCTGCCACTCATGCTTCACGATCCAAGTCACATGATGTTGCTGCAATCCGCATAACACCGCTCCACCGATGCATGTCACACAATGTCGCTCCGCCGCTTGACCCCTCACGTCGCATGACATCGTAAACGCTGCTCCACATCGCATGACGCTATTTCACGCCGCTCTATCGCTTCACGCTTCACGTTCCAAGCCGCATCCATTGCTGCAAGACGCATGACGTCGCTCCGTCGTACGCCGTACGTCGCTCCGTCGCACGCCGTACGTCGCTGCTCTGCTGCTTTATGCCTTACATCGGATGACGCCGCTCCACGCCGCCTGACACCGCTAGAGGCCGTCTAACACCACTCTGCTGCTTCACGCGTGACGCTCCAAGTAGCACGACGTCGCTGCAAGCTGTATGACGTCGCTCAGCCTCTATACACCGCATTATGTCGCATGACGCCGCTCTGCCACTTCAAGCTTCACGAAAAAAGTCGCACGACGCCACTGCTATTCGCATGACACCGCTCTACTGCTGCACGCTATTCGACGTCGCTCCATGCCATCATTTATTCATTCACTATGCTTTGTTTTCAAATTGAATCCAAAATAAATACTTATTATTTTATCGTTGGACATCGTTGAATATTGAAATTTTCTTCATTTTTATATTTTTCCTTAGTAAATATTATATTTCGTTACATAACATTCTCTCCTTGACATGCGCGGGCACACTTACTAGTTTATAAATAAATATTCAATGCTTCTCTTTAGAAACGACTCTTTAGAAAAAGGAATTTATGGAATTGATTTTGAATATAAAATATATATTAAATTAGGAGTGTACACTAAATTTTCTTTTTAACATTTAAATACAATAAAAAATTTGGATATTCCATGCTCAGTATTGTTTAATTCTTGCTGCATATATACAACAATACTATATTTTTTCCTCAGAAAACTACTAATTAAGTAATAATTATCCCATCAAGTCAATAATAAAAGTCTAAATTTTGGCATAAACTTTATAGTTGTCCTAAAATTAAACCAACATTGAAAACATTAATTAATTTGAACACTTAAGTACTTATAAAAACATAAAAATAAACTAAAAAAGCTGATAGTTGGAATTGTTTAATAATGGCATGTTTCAAGATTGTTTCTTTTTTAAACTTGAAAATCTGTTAGATACCACCAGATTACTAGACCATTTGCGTGTCTATAATACTTTTAATGGCCGAACATGATATGGTGCAGTAATAACAAGACCTTGTATAGAACACAGTTAGAACTTCTGATATGGCATACTTTATATATATTTTTTGTAAGTAAAATTTTGATATGAAACATCAAACCGCTCGTGTTTCACATTCGTATCTCCAATTTTAAAATTACAACGATAGAAATGTAAAATAGTAATTGAAATTACATCTATCCGATAAAATAGTAAAAAAAATCTAAAAAATGAAATTACATGCGCTATTATGCTTCATGAAGCCATGAGTTGTTTTGGCTTCACATTGAAATTTGAAATTTCATAATTTAAACTGTCGATCAAACCGTCCAACATGATCCCGAAATTAATAAAATACCAAAATGGCAAAAATAGGACAAAAATCACGATTTTAGCCATTCCGGCAGCACAAAGAGTCGCATAACCCCGGTATCAGAGAATCCTGCATAACCCCGGGATCTGCGCTGCCCTCTTAACTCCGGAATCATGGGTGCCCACGTAACTCCGGAATCCCTGATTCCGGAGTTATGGTGAGCTCTGTGATTCCGAAGTTGTGTGGATTTAAGCACCCAGCCCCTTCTTCTCCCTCTGGCCGAATCCTTTGCTGATTTTTAGAAGATTTTGAGAAAATTTGAGAAAATTTTGAGAGAAACTTTGAGAAAAATTTTGAGAGATTTTTAAGTTTGATTAGATCTGTTATTTTCCGAAGTTAGGGAGATTTATCTGCTGTGTAACAGGTAAATTCTATTTTTTTTAATTTTCGGAAATTAAAAAAATTCATACAAAATTTGTGTTGTTTTTTGGTAAAAATTGTTAGATAATTGTTAACTTAGTTAAAAATTAGGTAAATGTTAGATAAATTGTTAGATATTTGTTAGATAATTGTTAACTTAGTTAAATTTTAGTTAATTGTTAGATAAATGTTTTTTGTAGGAATTTGTTAGATTAATTGTTAATTTATTTTATTGTGAAATTACGTAGATTATTGTTAAAAAAGAATATTTTAGAAATTATTAATTTGTTAGTTTAGATAAATATGTAAGTTGTTGTTTTATTTTGGGAAAATATAGTAATGCACCAAATTTGGGAAAATATAGTTAGTGTAGATAAATTTGGTATATTAATTTGTTATCTTTTGTATAAATTTGTTAGATTATAGTTACTATTGTTAGGTTAATTGATAAATTATTTAGTTTAGATAAATTTGTTATATTAATATTAGATTATTGTTAAATTAGTTCATTTATTTAGAAATTTACAAATTTTGTAGAAATTAGTGTTATTTTTTGTATAAATTTGTAATATATGGATAAATTAGTTAGTATTTATAGATAATCAATTAGTTATTTTAGATAAATATGTAACTTGTAAAAAATTGTTAAACTATGTTGTTTTTTATATTTAAATGTAGTTCTGTTGAAATGACGAGACCTCGAAGAAGTAGTGTTTCTCGACCCAGCACTTCTCAATCTAGCACCTTCGAGGGTGGTGCTTCTCTCCCTCCAGATTGTCAGCCTCTCTCTGACTTGTTGCAGATGCCTGTCGCCCAACACAAGATTGCGACCGTTAAACCAAATGTGATATATTTTTGTAATATATATATTTAGTAATATATTTATTTTTGGTAATCTATATTTATTTGAGGATATTGTTGAAATATTGCAGAGCGGTGACGATTTAAAGTTGATTTGTCATGACAATGTCGTACCATATCACGAGAGTTGTGGTCCGACATTGAAGAGATTGGGAT
>CAXKVX010004492.1:0-16550 GCA_964058865.1 Eleocharis quinqueflora
ACTCGCTCGAACCCGTGCCCGACCTGTGGCAAACCCGATTCGTGCCTGACCCGTACCCGACCAGTGGAACCTGTTCTAGATTCGTGCCCGACCCGTGAACCCGTAACAGATTCATGTCACTTTATGTTATTTCAAAGTAAAAAAAAATTCAAAAAAATAAAAAAAAAATCGAAATAAAAAATAAAAAAATAAATAAATCGACAGAAAAATTAATTAAAAAAAATAGTTCATACAATTATTTCATAATTTTTATACATTTTTCGGATTTTTTTGGAATTTTCAATTTTTTCAATTAAAAAAAAAAGAAAAACCCGTGCCCGACCCACCTCGACCCCCCCCGGGTTTATCATGGATCAGGTTGACCCTTTTCACTTTAGACTCGTGCTTACCCAACCCGTGAATCCGTGATACCAGTGGACCCGTGATACCCGTAGATCCGTGGATCCGTCCGGATTGAATCCACGGGTACCCAACCCGTTTGTAATACCCTAGGTTAACTGCATATAATATACTATAATAGACACATTCAAATATTTTGGCAGATACAGAACTAGTTAGATAGCTACCGAAATAGCCAACCAAATTTATGGACGATCAGTACCAGACTTTTTTTTCTCTCATATAAAAGTTCAGGCTCTCTTTTTCTATGGTAATCCTATGTATTTAGAAAATCTTTGTTTTTTAATACAAAAATTAGGGTTAAGTTATTCAAAATTAAATATTTAAAATTACAGCATTCGAGTTTAGAATTCAAAATCTCTTACATAAAAATTGTTGTTCTTAGTCATTAAATTAATTAAGAACCTATTCTTTGTCTTTAGAAAATCAAAATTATAGTTTCAGAAATTAAAGATAGGTGACTGATGTTTAAGCGAGCACCGTAACATTAACATCACTCTTTTATTATTATTATTTTTTTCAATAACGTGTGATCCACGCTGTTAATATTTAACAGCAACAAAAATAGATTATTAATTGGCAGAATCTATTCGCTCCGGTTATTTGTACACCAAATAATTTTCCGAAGATTAAACCAAGCAAATGCCACGGACCCATATCGAATTATTCCTTTTTTTTTAAAGTAATTGATATTTCAGTCACTATATATACTGCGCAAAAATTTGTATTGTTTAATATTTATTTTTGGATAATCTTAATTAACCCAATCCTCGAGCTCTTAGAGTTTTACATATATATATAGTACATGTGTGTTATGAATTGGCAAAATATCGAACCTGTTGAGTATGAAGGTATTAATTTAAACAAAATATTTTATTAATTTGTCAAAATATATTTTTATAATCTTTACAACTCAAATATTTTGTAACTCCAAAATACTACATTCATAATCTCTTAATATTTTCTAACCTTCTAACTACTACTAACTATTTCTTACAAACTCTCCAAACTCTCTCTTACAAGTGAATTGTATTTGTTGTTTTTCTTGATTTCTTGATGGGAGATATGACATCAATATTTATACTATTCAATGGAGATCTCTAGAATTTAGATATTTTCTATAAAGATATCTAGATATATTCTAGAATAATTCTAAAAACTTTGATCTTTTGAGCATGGTAGTCTTCTCTGTCATTTGAGCTTGGGTCAATGTTGTTTCTCTCAACCCCCCCCCCCCCCCTCAAGACTTTAAAGTATTGATCTTCTCGATATCACTTTTACTTTTTATACTTCGCGTCCATCTGAATCATCACGCTTCTTGTCGTAGATTCATTTTGATGTCTTCGATGGATCTTCTCGATTCTTCATAGTTGATGCCAACTTCTCATGTTGCATCTCCAAACACCATCGTCGAGCTTCCTTCATTCCTTGACGGATCTCCTAATTGTCTACACAGTCACACAATCTTACTTGTCTTGCAGTCTTCTTCACAATTGCGACACTTCTTCTCTCCTCATCGTGATCACCCTCCTTGGTGATGCATTCCATCTTGGTGCTCTCTTGTGGCTTCTCCTTACAAGCTACCGCGCAGCTCGCAACATTAGTCTGCTCCATGACTGACTCTTCATTAAACCACGGCTCGAAATTGATTTCCTCTTCTTTAGGCTCCACAGCCTCTTCGATGTTCCTCACGTCGACTATCGCAATAGTCGTCAGTGCGTCCCACTTTTTTTTACTCGGGATTTCCTCTAGTACCTTCTCCTTACCAGCCACCACGAGGTTTCCTTCCTCTCGATTGAATCGGCACTCTCGTGCATAGTGCCCTCGTCGTCAGCAGTTGTACACTTCACGCTTCTATTGTGGGATCCACTACGCTTGGCTCCTCTGCCCTCTCGACCTCTTGAAGCTCCCTCAAAACATGTGCATTTCTCACACTGAGCACATGTTGTCATCTCTGCTTCACGTGCTTTTCTCCACTTCTCTTCCTTGGACGCTTCTTAATAGGTTGTTGGTTCCATGTCAACTTCGGTTATGACAACATTTGCATACTTGGTGTTGGGCCGCTTCTGTCTTGTTGACCTTTGTAGTGGTGGAGACAACTCTGCTATTTCTTCTTGCAGGTTCGAAATTACTTCTTCATGTACTCCCTCTGTCATGGACTATTGTCCTTGGAGGATGTTGGACTCTTATATTCTTCATTTGTGGCCTTCAAGTCTTCTTGATTTGTATCTTTAATACTTGTCTCATGTTGCTCCAGTTCTGGTTGGATCATGTCTTTGGTTGGCCACCATGTCGATGCTTTATCGAACACCACATTTCTTGAGGTGTAGATTCGCCCAGTCGTTGGGTCGCAACATCTCCAGCCCTTTCGCTCATCGTCATAGCCGATAAATTGTTCATATTGAAATCAATTTTCGTGATTTTTTTAGCTTTCAAATTATTTTTAAATATTTTTTAAAACAACAATGTTTAATATTAAAAAATGACCTCTTCATAAATTTTTTTAAAAAAAATTAAAAGTAGATAGGAAGCTAAAAAATCACGAAATTTGAATTCATATAAAATTTCAATATGAATAAGTATGTTTTTAAATTACGAGCGCAAGAGTGTTTTTAGGAAAATAGTAGTTTTACTCCATTACTTTTATTATTTATATTTTATATTTTATAAAAAACACATATTATTAATTTATTTTATATTATCCATTAAGAAAACAAGTGAATGATGTAATTTCAATAAGAAAGGAGAGGAAATGAGTCTAATCCACGCAGCTTGTTTTTTCAACGGAAATATTGAATTAAATAAGATGCTTGGTGTCTTGAATAGATCACTGATGATGTCATCCATCGAGTTAGCCAATCCAAATAATTTGTTGCATTTTTAAATATATTTCCTGTGGCTTGGAGCTTAGGTTACTCAGGAACCGGATCTCCTGCTCGTAAATCCCTGCTTGTTTCGATTTGGACTGTTTAAAATTTATCTAACGGTTAAAGCATCTGCTTTCTGAATCAAATCACAGCCGTTCGTGACGATCGAGCGGTCGGATCGAAGACAAGCAGGAATTTACGAGCAGCAGATTCGGACCCGGTTACTCAGGAGGTGTCGCATTCCACGACTAAACCATCTTTGGTCGTCGACTCGCAATATTCCTTAATTAACTAACTACTTCAGTTTAATGTTGCTTATATTAGAATATATGATCAATAATTAATTAGATACCATAATACGATTACTTCCTGATATTCTCCTCTGGACACAGTAACATGTTCTAAAATTTTATTTCGGAATTATTTTTTTAATTAGAGCTGGGAAATCATGAAGCTTCTCTGTCAAGCAAGCAAGGAATGACTTAGGCTGAAATTGACAGATATATGCCCCCAGGAATTGTCAAATTTGCATACTAGTACCTAAGGATTTGACAAAATCCGGGTCCGATCCGGCCCGAGAAATCCGAGGCCGCGATCCAACCCGATCCGACTCGAGACTCAACCCGTGCGAACCCGTTAAAAAAAAAAGGGAACCAAAGATGACTTGCGGCCACTTTTTTGGAAAAATCCATCTCAAATCATGCCCGGGATTGGATCGACCGACCCGTCAACCCGTCCAAAGTTCGTCCCAAACCCGTCGAAACCTGTCGAAATTTGCTGAAACCCGTCCAAACCCATGCAAAATCTGTCCCAACCCGAAAATAACCAATTAAATTAAAAAAATAAAAAATTTCAAAAAAATCAAAATATAAAAAAAACCCCGTCCAACCGGTCAATCCAACCCGGACCGCCCCCCCCGAATCCGTCTCAAAATCGACAGTCCGCCGACCCATAGACCTAAGACGAGTTGCAGCCGGCCGACAAAATTTGAACCCGTCGAAACGACCCGACTAGGGATTTAATAACGGGGCTGGTCAGGTACCCGTGGATCCGACCCGTCCGGATCCACGGGTACGGCGGGGCGGGTATGCACGGGTCCGAACCCAAAACCCCCAACCCGACCCGTGATAAACCCGGGCGGGTCGGATCCGTCCGACTTTTCGAATTTTTTTGAATTTTTTGAATTTTTCGATTTTTTTTTTATTTTTTTCGAATTTTTGAATTTAAAAATGCACATTATTTTAATATATATATAATTTTCTAATTTTTTTGAATTTTTTTGATTTTTTTTGAATTTTTTTTTATTTTTTTGAATTTTTTTGAATTTTGCACGGTTCCACGGGTCCACGGGTCGGGCACGGGTCTAGACGGGTTTGGAGGATTTGGGACCAACCCGACCCGTGCTAGATCCGTGGATCCGGGATCCACGAGTCGGGTCGGATCCGGGCACGGGCACGGATCGGGCACGGACGGGTAGACCCGCCCGGATTTTTTTTAATCTCTAGACCCGACCAACCGTTGGACCAGGCGAGTTTGAACTGACCTGGTTCATTGTCAATCTACTAGTAACTCGTTGAAACCGGTGATTAATTAAATTATAATATGATAACTCTTACGGTAAGATTTATTACTGATATTTGAAGAAATAAAACTACGAACGTGTTTCTGATTATTTTAATTTAACACATATTAAATTTAAATTTAAATTAAATTAAATTTTGATTGACCATTGATCATAAAGTCCGTAAAACTTGCTGATGCATTTTTTAAATTATTCGATAGAAACAATGTTTTTAGAACCGGACCGGACATCGACTCGAAAAAACTTCGGATCAACAATTCACCAGTCGGACCGCTGGGTCAATCGGTTCAATTGCTGACATTTTCACTTATATTAATTAGATATAAATTTTATATATCAAAATGGTTAAATTTAAATGAAAAATAAATCATTTTAATAAATCAATAAAGACGAGTTGATTCACAAAAATATAATTGGTTGTTCCGCTGGATCAACCAAATCAATTGTTGATATTTCAAATACATTTTTATTAATGCTAAATGATGATTAATACATTATCATCATATATATTATATTTGTAAAAATTATGCCTATATATATTAAATAATTATATGGAACATTTCGTAATAAGGACAAAATTTGTAAAATTTTGATGAAAATAAATTGTTTTAAAAAAATATAAAATGTAATAAATAATAAAATATCAACTTTTTATGTTAAAAAATATGTTAAGATGAATAAGTATAGTTTATATCATATTATCTATATAACTAATGATATTTATAATATTAACAAAATATACGGTCAGGATGCAAAACTTTATCAAACAAAGCTTTGAATGCTTCACAGGAGCTTATTTCGCCTGTAATTTATCAAACGTAAGATCCATCATCCATGTGGCCGGTGGCCCTTCTCCATTAGATTTAGATAGCGCTCTCAATAAATAAATAAATTCAAGCAAAAAAAATAAATAAATAAATAAAAATAAAAAAACTGCAAAGGTCCACGTGCTAATGTCCATTTCCTGAAGCATCAAAGGAATACCATGCATTTAATCGATTTTTTAGATCCGGGTCAACCAAATTTATCAAAAATCGTTCAGTTATTCGGTTTTTCTCCGGTTCATTTGCATGTACGGTCTTTTAATAAAATTTGATAGATATTCAATCTAAAGTAATTGTGGTATATACATAATTCAAATTATTTTATTTATATTTTCCAAATATATATTAACTTGGCTCATAAATAATAGTCCGGGGGAATTGAAGTACAAAATAATCTTTTTATTTATATATATATATATATATATATATATATATATATATTTCTCCGCTAGACAAATCTGCACGTGTTGGTGAAGACAAAATTCAAATCGTAAATAAAATTATACAAGGCCAATATTTCCTGAGTCGGTTTAAATAAAAGAGCAGCGCGTTTGAAATAGTACAAAAGATAAATAAGTAAAGAGTTTGCTAATTATCGCTATAAAATTTCGCTCATATTGATTTCACCACAAAATTAACGTTTTTCTACATACACAATTAGACAATCTTGAAATGGGAGCAGATATATTCTAAATCTAGAAGAGTTGACACAGTTCTTTTTTATACGGCGCTCATGGCCAAGGCAGCATTTGCTTGAATGTTTCATTTGCTGTATAGAATGCATCTAAATCTAATGATGAATGGAAGGTACAAGTTTGACACGGAAATGTGCTATTATTTTTAAATCTAAATCTAGAAGAGTTGACAATGATGAATGCAACTACGCAAGGTACAAGTTTGGCACGGAGAGGCCTTCTAGAGGAAACGATGCATAGTGGAACTCTACATGCAATGGAACCGCATCTCCTGCTCGTAAATTCCTGCTTGCTTTCCTGCTTGTTTCGATCTGGACCGTTCAAAACTCATCTAACGGTCAAAGCATCTGCCCCTTGAATCAAATCACAACCGTCCGTAGCGATCGAGCGGTCAGATCGAAGACAAGCAGGAAAACAAGCAGAAATTTACGAGCAGCAGATTCGGACCCACATTCAATGATGCAAGCAACAATTTTATTATCAAAATACATCATAGTAGTTTATACGAGTTGAAGGCCGGGAGCAAGGAATACTGTACGAATACAGAATACTATACATGCCTTACCAAGTTATGTACGTACGAATACTGTACTTCATCATTTAATTAATTCTAGAGCATTATTGATTTATATCCCCTAGAGCATTATTGATTTATATCCCCAACTTCTACCAACCACAACATTTTCTGTACTTCTGATATATTCGATTAAACTAACACATATGAACAATTTGAATAACTTTTTAACATATATGATGCACATTTGAAAGGGTAAAAGTGTTAAGTATAGTTGATATATTAATTAGAATAATATTTTACTTCGAATACTTAAAAAAAAATTGGATCCAAACTAACAAAATCCTCATAACTGCGTCGGATTTCTTCCCAATGTTGTGATTATCTTAATAATAGAAATGTATTAGTTCTGTTCAATATTCAGTGGTTATATTTTCTTACATGAACTGATCATGTAGCATTTATTTGGTGATTATGTTGAAGTGAAATTTGCAGTTATTACACTTGTATATGGTGCTTATGTGCCTTAATCTTCTGATTTTATATTGTCGGTTATTGACTATTACTATCAGGCATCATGCATTAATTAATTAAATTTTAATGCATTGTTCATGTTGTATTGGAGGTTGAGTTTCCGTACCAACAATAAATCCTAGCTTTCATTTGCTACTTGAAGCTATGGAAATTGATTTTGACCGTTTGAAATAATTGTCGGTTTTCTGTGGCATGTTTAGAAGGAAATTTAATTGAAAGTAAGTAAAGCCTGCGTAGAATGTAAGGCCCAACTGCTTAAAAATAGAATATAAGGCCCAACTTCTTAAAAATAGAATATAAGGCCCAACTGATTAAAAAAAAGAATATAAGGCCCAAGAGTTATCGATTTAGTGCGGAAGCATGTAACAATTTAATTTAGTCGATCATTCAATATTTTTGTCAAAGCAATTCTTAACAACTCTAGTATCAAGAGTACTTAAAAACAAGTCAAATAAAGAGTGCAAGATAGTAAAAGAGAGAGTAAGATATATAACGTGATTCGGCAAATGCCTACGTCTACGAATCACTCGGTATCATTTCCGAAACGAATTCACTAAACAATAGTGTTTTGCACAAAGCTATAACGAGCCTTAACCTCTTGCAATACCTTTCAGAGCCTACAAAAAAATCATCAACAGATCTATAACAAAATAAAATCTCAACGGATTAAACAAACACAAATTACAAGATGATCACTATCTCTCAAAAACTAAAATCCTAATCTAAGTGCTCAGGAGAATATTTGAAAGCTTGTGAGGAGATTTCTTGATTCATCTATCAAAGTTCGCACATGTATATATAGACATCAGCTCCACGTCCAGCTTGATCCCATACTCATTATAATAGATTTCAAATTCGCTATAACGAGTCTCATTTTTTCTCAATTTTGCTCTTTTGTGCCTCTGTCACTGACATCTTGGACCCATGAACTCCATACTCGTTACAACTAGTTGGATCTTGATGTAACGAGTCATAATTCATTATAACGTGTTTTGTAGCGTTACGACATGACAACACACCTCTCGGTCATTCAGGGATTTAGTTGATTTTCTTGAGACCTTCCGACTCGTTATAGCGCATGACTACAATTTCCTTATTTTGAGCTTTTTGTTTTGTTGTGCTCGTCTTGGCTTAAAAATCATTATCTTGGCCTTAATCATCTCTAGTTAAATCTTCTTACACCTGCACAACACAAACTAAATTTGTACAATTGTTAGTTCTTGAATTATTTTGTAGATCGTCTCCCAACTTTTGTGACGTTGTTATGTAAGAAGCCGGGCTTTATTGCCCTTATACCAATGCCATACTAATTTTACGTCTTTTGTAAGAAAAAAATTGTTAAACATTTTCTTCTATTATTGAGAATTATGTCTTTACAACATGTACAGTGGATAGTGGGTGATATATACAACTTAGCCAATGACTTTGTACTTGCATTGCAGTAACGTTATACAATTCCAGAAAGTTAATTTGACTTGTATATTCTAATAACTTAGTTGCTCCCTGTTTTTTCTGTTTTAGGCCAATGATGAAAATATTCTCAAGTCTTAAATTGCCTAAGGTCTAATTATTTGTGTAGCTAATCTTATTTCCCAACAGCTAGAAAGAGTGGAAATAGTGGGTTGAAGATTTGCTTACTGCTCAAAGAGGTTTGATGAAGAGGTTTAGAGTAAAGGCAATCCAATGAAATGATAGAGGCGGATTTTGTTCTAAATGAAATTAGGATCATATCCATTGAGATATCAGAACTCGACTGATTTTAATCCACTAGATTTGGGTCCGAGTTTGCTGTAGCGCAGTAACCACTCGATTTGAGTTCGAGTTTGCCGTAACGCGGTACTGCGCTACATGCAAAGAACAGTGACCCTCAAGTTCGAATGGATCGTCAGCAATGAAAATCAGAAAAAAAAAAATTTAAATATAAACACAAATTTTAATGCAGCTAAAGAAGGTCACCGTCCTTTGCATTTAGCTGATTTTTTTATTTAGGAAGATTTATTGAGGGGATCCGATAAATAACATAACAATTATTCCTGAATTATATATTTATATATCATAGGGTTATTTTTTGCAATTTGGCTTTATTTCTTTCAATTACGTCACTCGTCCGTGCCTATAAATCATCCAAATGAAGCACTCGGAATTTTCATGGTAAAGGGTTCGAGTATATAGACAAGTCCCCAACTTCTCTTTATTTATTTTACTTTTTGGTATTTCTAACGTATATTTAATTTTATGATATTCGACTCTTAAGAGCATTTGTTTTAAAATTATTACTCGAATTGGAAAATTAAAAATTATTTCGAAATATTTAGATTAGACATGTCAAATTTGAGTTCAAACACATTTAACCTATCATCAAACAATTTGCTCGGTTAGTTGAAGACAATAAAATAAGGGAAAAAACTTGAATGCTCCACTAGCTGAATACACTTAGGTACTCCTGCTAGTGGTAATTGATGAAATTGAATCTTGAGATACTACTATATATTATTATGAAGTGAATTATATGTGATTGGTGTTGGATGCACTGAATATGCAAGTCTTTGCCATAAAATAAGTATATCATTATTCTATTTATTTCTTACATTATTTCAACGATACAATTCAAACAACATTTGCATTGTTACGAATAGTATAAAATTACCTCTTCCAACAATTTATTATATATAGCACTTTTGCACTATTATGACCTGCTAACTCAAATAGCACTACTTATGCACTAATCCTTAAATGATCCAAACACAACTTTAATATATAAGTAGGCAAATCCGCCACAAGGCCTAGATGGAAAACAAAAAGTGAAGATCTTCTGCACTCAACTTAGCCATTGCATCTGGAGAGTTTCCGACAGTTCTGCAAAAGGCATAATGAACAACTGTCACCATGTATCTAAGCATTGACAACCTCATGTGTTAATCAGAAAAATAACAGTTATTTAGAAAGAATGAGACCCACCCTTCGAACACGAGTTCCTTCTTGCCTTGCAATGTCAGGATCCTTTCCTCAATTGTGTTCTCTATTACAAACCTAATCACTCTGTATAGCCACAAGAATTAACAGTGAAAAACCATTCAGATTAATTATGCATTTATGACAAATTCATGTGGCATCCCAACATCATATTTGCATGTTGCGCAGAATACAGAGTACATCAAATTTGCAGCTAGATAGATGCTTGCAGAATGTTAACTATTCTAAATCTTTCTATTTAGACTTGTGTTATGTCGCATAGAATGAACTGACAAGAACTATTAGCCTGCCTTACGGTGTCATGAAAAAGAGCTTCAGTCATTGCCGAAAGAAAAGAGAAATGTCATAATTTTATTTAGTAAAAACCTGATAGGTTTGTATTGTCCAATCCGATGGATCCTATCCTGAGCTTGCTTTTCTGCTGCTGGGTTCCACCATGGATCCATCAAGAACACCTACATAAAGTTTTCTGACTCGTAAAAAACTGATATTTAATCACTAAGTATAAAATTACATGATATACAACAAATTGGCCTAGTGATAAGATGTGTTGGCATATAGAAAGCCAACATATACAGATTATTAGATGTTGCAAAGATGCACATCCTGAACCTCATCATCAACAATTATAATGTTTAACATGGCACAAACAATTTCATCAAAAGGACATTATACAACACTTGCAATTTTTTATAATAAAAAGGATAAAGTTAAAAATTATAGATGAGGTCCAACCAAAGCCCTACAGAAAATTTAATATATTGTATTGCAATCTGGGTCTTTTATTGCACTTTGTTATTTCTGTAATTATGCAACACAATTGTATTTTCAGGCTTTTAATTACATACACTTATGTGTATTAGGTCACAGGAGCTCTGTTTACTAATAACAATTTGCTAAGCTGGTGACAAGGAAACTTACATATGAGGCCACAGTCAGGTTAAGGGCCACACCACCAGCTTTCAGGCTCATAAGCAGAATCTTGCAGTCGGCATCATCAGTAAATGTTGTTACGGCCTTGTCCCTGTCATCTATGTTCATACTTCCGTCCAACTGAACCCAGTTGACCCCAGACTGCAAAAAAAAATTCAAATTAATACCTCAATGTAAAGAATATTTTAAAAGTCCATTTTTCTTCTTTTTCTTTTCTTTTACCAGATTAAGAGAATAACCAATCAAGTCAAGGAATGACGTAAATTGGCTGAAGACGATTGCTTTTGCTGAACCGTCTTCTTCTATCATGTCCCTTATTTCTTCTTTCTGCAATAAAAGATAGTCGGGCAATAATTATAATTACAATCCACTCACTAGCTCGATTACAAATATATTGATGTACTCTTTAAGGCGAAAAAGAGATCTGTTCAAGTTTTGATAGTGTTTAAGGGTTCAGAGTTGCATCAATATTTCAATTACATTATTTTCTTCAAATTTCTATGTTGGCCCACATAGATAATATGTCAAATTAGAAGAGTTGTGTTTCCAACAGCTTTTCTGATTCTTTCGATTATTACTCACCACAGACACAGCAAAGATTTGTATAAAAAAGGAGTCACAGAATTACTCTGTGAAAGAAACTATTGTTTTTAATCCTAGCTCGATTTTATTTTTCTTTAAAACAATAGAATTCAGACCTAAAGTTACATAATTTATCATTTCATTTTTTCGGTACAAAAGGAAGATATTAGATTAGGGAAAATAGAAGTTCTTGTTTTAATCTCACCAAGGCTTCAATCTTTGTGCTTGTCTGGAAGTTGGAGAGATCCAGTCTGTTTAATATGCTTGAACTTCTGAAACCCTTGACCTTTGTTGTCTTCCTTGGCTTCCTCATGGGGCTTACAGTAAGTGAAGTCGCACATGTTAGGCATATAGGCCTTCTGAGAATACCCAAATAATCCTCCCAGCATGATTTACAGAAAATGTGCTCACAAGTTGTGATCTGAGAACGAAAATACCAGAATGATGTGTGACATTTTAGATGCATTTACATTTACCAAACATGGAAAAATGGAAAGTAATTTGTGTTTAAAACATACAACTTGTGGATTGTATAATTCAGAGAAGAATGTCTTTCTGCTAATTTCTTTCTCCCAGTGGGTTTTATTGGAAGTACTTTTGCTCATAATAAGAATGATTTAAAATAGAACCCAGTGTGAAGTGTGTTACCCTCTAACAAAAGTTTACATGCAAAGACTTGTATTGTAATTAGTAGTTGACTTTCGTTTCAGCATTAAAACTACCTGTGCCATTGAACAGAAAAAAGTATCACATTACATCTAACAGAAAATTATACTAAAACAACTCCCAGGGAAAACTCGAAATCTCATAAACCTAAGGATGTTTTTATGTTCATTCACTGTTTTATTTCTTTTTCCTGTTTGAAAGCATTCACAATACATTAAAAACAAAACAAAAAAAGTGTACCACAGGATCTTTAGCTTCGGAGCGGCAAAGCCCACAAGCTTCGGACTGTGATGGATACAGCACAAGATAAGGGTGATCAACCGCCTAAAATTGAAGAATGACAAATTTTATAAAATCAGAAAGTCACTGAAAAATTATACTAATTCAAAATCCAATAACATAAAACTCTAGTTTGCCCACTAGTATAGTCTCCATGGAGCAACTAGCTACCAGACTGTCTTCAAAGTGGATTGATTTTAGCTTGTCTAGTTCTACCACTGAAAACCCAAGTCCGTATTCATTGATTTTATCAAGTTATTTTTACCTGTCGCAACCGGGTCAACATGTCAAAAATGTGCACATAATTGTACATCAATGTTCCAGCTTCCACGTATCTAAAAATTAGGGGAAGAAAGAACATCAATTTTTCATCCTAAGTAAAATAAATATTAATTTAATTAACAATTTGAGCATTGACACTCACGAGTCGAACTGGGTGCGACTTTGAGTATACATTGCTTTGTAGACCTCTTGCTCTCTTTTATCCATAGAGTCCTGCCTCAATTTAACCTACACAAATGACATCTTAATTAGGAGCTTGATTTACAAATAAAGGAAAGGATAACAAACACAAAAATATATTACTAGTATAAATTAAAAGTAATATTCTTTACATATTTGGGTGGATAAGCAAAATCAGCTGCTCGGCCCAACTTAGTTCGCCTTAGTAGAACCCTCTTCAAGACCTTCTCCCTTAACAAAAGCATCGCTCTTCGGCCATGCTTGCTATCAGAGTCAATTTCTATGGGCCGGGCTATGTACTGCAGAAGAAAAGAAATAGTGAGTTTAAATTAACAAATTGTATGAATGTTTAACTGAAGTGAGACATATAATGAAAGGAAAAGTTCAGGTGCACCCCTACAATATTATTAATATAAATAAACATTCTTCCTTAATCGTAAGAAATTCAGAATAGTGCCAGATAAAAATGTTTAAGAACCTTATTCCACCAACTGAAGTGTCTCGAGCTTGAGTGCTCACAGTCAGGGCAATATTTTGAAGAACTACAAAAAAAGAGCAGTAAGTCTGGTTAGTATACGCCCAACAACAAAAAGGAAAGTAAGTCTCAAATATGATGGAAATACTAATGTACAAGTAATCTTGCACGCTGCAGTTGCAGTCCTTGCAAAAGTAGTAGGAATACGGGAAGATTTGCAAAAAGCGAATCTGATAAATAACAAAGAAAAATGTATTAGGTTTAAAGAAGGTGCAATGAATGATTAATTGAATAGTAATGATGTATATATCAAGTGAATAAAAGTACCAGCGAATAAAGCTCCTGGACTCTATTCTGCAGAGGGGTCCCAGTAAGGGCCCACTTGTACTCTGATCCCAAATCAAAAACAGCCTTGGCTGTGTTGCTTCTTCTGTCTTTGATGATATGAGCCTGAATTATAGATCCAAAAAGAATGAAATATTCATCTGCGCTTATTTAATACAGGATGGGTGGAGAGAAAGCTGAAGTATAGGGAATGCTACTAATTGTGGACTGCACCAACTCTATCAGTAATTAGTGGAAGACTTAATCATAGAGTTGTCATTGCTATTAGACAATCATTTTAGACCCCAGATATATACGGAGTTCAAGTTTTTGTAATAATAATTCTCAGAGTGTAATTGTGACCTCAGCAAATTACTTGTTGAATATCTTCCAGAATTATAGAGCAACCAGCACGATTCAAGTAATCAATGGATTATTGCAGTTTACACTAGTTTACAACTGATTAATAAATGACTCAATTCAAGAAGTTGTAATTGTTGTTTGACGATCACATTAGACCACTTGTATATTTGGAGCTTCAAATTTGAAATAAATGACTTGATATTGTAATTTCGATTGAAGAAAATTATACTCCTTGACATTGACTGTAGACTGTAGGGAATGCTGCTGTTTGTGCACTGAACCAGTTCTATCAAGTTATTGTTATTGTTGTTTTAGACAACATCTTAGACCCACCCGCCCACACATTCACACCCCACCACCACCACTGTATATATTGAGTTGTAAATTTTGTAATAATTGATGTGATAGTGTAATTTTGATATAAGGAAATTGTACTTCTTGATCTATTCTTTCAAAATTCTAGAGTGACCAGAATGAAATTCTAACAATAATAAATAAAGAGGTTGTACCTCATCCAATATGATCCTTTCCCATCTCATTGAGTGCAGAGGCGACATATCACCTACGGCTGACGGGTATGTTGGAATCGTCATCTTCACCTTGTTTTCCCCTTTTGTCTCGTATTTGGGCTTCAGGGAAGTTTTATTAGCATTTGGCCGACAATATTTCCTGTTAATAAAACATAAAAATATAACATAACTATCAATACAAGAAACTTTATAAATCAAAACAGCAATAGATAAAAACAAAGGTGTAATAAGTAAGAACATAAATTTTTAATGGTACCTTCGGTGAGTAGTGAGAGCCTTAATATTGGCGAATGCACGGTTGCAATACTTGCATGTTTCCTTAGGTGGCATTTTGTACTTCCTATAATCTGACTCGACAGTTGAATAGGTAGTAAGCACAAAGTCATACTGGCTGAAATCGACTGAACCTCTTGGCCTCTTCTTCCCATGAAACACCAAAACCTTGAGGCTCCCGTTTACAGTGTACTTTTCTATCTCCTTCTCCCATTGGATCAGTGCCACCAAAGGGCAGATAACAAGGGTGCGCATGTTGCTATCCTTGGAGGAGCTACAACTCGCCTCAGATTTTGCGTGCAGACCGCGGGCAGTGACAACCAAGGAGATTGCTTGGATTGTCTTGCCCATGCCCATTTCGTCGGCTAAGATGCCGCCTCTTACCTCAGAAGCCTCCTGATTCAACCCCCATGCAAGCCATTCCTTTTGATATCTTAACAGCGGCAAAGTAATATCAGGGGAAGGCTCAAATGTTGCCAGATCACCTGTTACTGGTTCGGGACCATGCACCACCATTCCTTCAAACCATTTTTTGCATTGTATTGACATAATCTCCCATTGCAACCTGGGCCTATAATCGCCTCTTCTCCTTGCTCTTTCCCGTAGTTCAACATCAGGATCATCGAAGGGATTGTCTGAATTGTAGTCAACCAAGGCTTGGTTTTGGTCGATTTCTGGGCCAGAGTCGGGTTGGTGACAGAAATCAAGGGCTTGATCACTTGCGACACCTGCACGAGCTGAAGAGGACAAGATTGTATCATGTGGTCTCTCGGTACCACAATTAGAGATCATGGCCGACGTGGAGGCCATGGAATTTGGTTTTGGTTTGAGCTGATGAGAAGAGCCATCGGAGGCTGAAGAATCAGAGTTGTAGCTTTCATCATTGGAGGAGGAGGTGGAGGAGATCGTCTTGTACAGTCTCGGTGACCGGCGCCTCCAAAACATCCGCATTTTGAGAAGGAAAGGTGGAACTGCTTCAAGTTTTTTTTGGAGGAAAGAAGAAGGTGAACGAGGGATGATTAGGTTACAAGCCTCTTGAGGGGTTTAAAAAGGAAGGAAAAGATACACTGAACAGAAGCTAAACTACAAGTGGCAAATTTTCCACATTAAATCATGCTAAAAGGTTCTGTCCGGTGGACCCCAGAATATGAATTGCTGCTATGCCCAATGGTCACCATGTCAGTATTTCCCGATAGGAACTGTTTCATACAATTTGTGACAAGAAATCATTGAAGTTGCTCGAAATGTATTGCTTGTATTAATTAGTATATCTTT
>CAXKVX010004493.1:0-14429 GCA_964058865.1 Eleocharis quinqueflora
TCTGGTACCGGAATTCCTGGGTAGAACTGGTGATACTGGTATGAGCTGTAAGACTGGTATGGTACTGGTATTTTTGTTGGTAGATGATGGGCAAAAGGTTTTCTCTGGTATGAAACTGGTGATACTGGTATTTTTGTTGGTAGATGATGAGCAAAGGTTTTCTCTGAAGTTTTGATAAGAACAGATATAAAACTGATAAGAATGGATTGGATTTTGCTGATGTATTATGTATTATCTTGTATATTTTCTGTCTTTTTCTGTATTTGCCTTATGTTGCTTTTTATACATTTATACACATTTTTACCGTTTGTACTTTTGTAACGGTAACATTTAATAACCGTTACTTTTTCTACTCTTCTATTTTACATTTTATTTCCTAACAGTAACCAATTTTACTTTAGCGGGTTAATTAAAATTCAATCTATAGTCAATCCAACAAAATAAAGTTCATAAATTTTCAATTCGAGTCCATCAGACCGCGCGTATCGGGCAGGTATGTGGGTTTGACGTACACTCCTACATGGAACTGTGGAAATAATTTGTTTGGTTAATGAAGGCTTGTCTAGTTGTCGTCGCATTTTTGAAGGAAATCCTATATTTTCTTTATTCCATTTATAAAATTATTAATAAGGAAAATATTTATCATTTCTATTTATGCTTCAATCGTACAATATTGAGTAGTCGCGGATTCACGATGAACGTGTACTAAATTTAGGAAATTTTGAGCACGATATACTTAATTTGGATCTCAATTAAATATATAATTCATTGTTAAGTCGTCCTTGGTTCAGAAATAGATAATTGTAACTACATTTATGACATTTATGTTGGAAAAAAACACATGTATGATAGGTAATTCTTGAAAAACAAAGATTGGGAATAGGTATGTGTAGCATAGATCGACCAGTTCAGATTCTCTACGCTGGATGAAACGATCGGGCAAAATAGACCGTAGGAAGTTACATTTGAAGAAACAAATTTCGGTACGTTGTGACTCGAATCGAACGACGTCTTAATCTTTGGCACTGAAGGTGCTACGCAGCAGAGGATTAAATTCGTAAGTCTTCTCTTGGTTTTGAGAAGTTTTTGACGATGTTCAGTCCAAAATTATTTGGACCGAATCTCATCCCTAATTTGTTTGGGTTCGAATTTACTATTATTTTGGAGTAAAATGAGCTTTCTATTATTTTCTTCAGAATCGTAAGATTAAAAATGGAGAATCCAATCAACAGATAAATTGCAAGAGAATTTTTTTTAATTTTAATCTGATCCGCTTATTATAATTCAACTCTTTGGATCAAAGACAAAGAGAAGCAGAGGATCTCAATCCAATTTGTTTACCGTTTTAGTAAAGCGAGCGCCTCCTTTGAAACCTGCCATGTGTACTAATTCAACAACATTTTATTAGAAAGTTTCACACATTTATTAGAAATTAACACAATTAAATATCTGTGGTGTTTTCAAAGAGGCTCATAAAATTGATTTAACTCCTTTTATTTATAGGATTAGAATTAAAAATATAATAATATAATAATTAATCCTATATATGTATAAGTTGTAATATATATTCGAGTAAGGCTACGGTGCTTGGTCAAACACAGCGTCTTTCGTGTTTGGGCATCAAATCTCACAAATGGACGACTAAAATTTCGTTCTATCATGCTCAATAATTTCCTTATATCAAAATCTCCTCTGATACAAATTTTTATTTTTAGAGTTTTTTAAGTAAATGTTTCTAATTTTTCAAATTGTCATACTTTTATGCATAAATATTGATATTTTATTATTATTTTGAAGCCATTTTAAAAAATTCGAAACACATATTGAAAAAACTAAATAAATAGAAAAAAATTGTATCCGAGGAGATTTTGATATAAAAAAATTATTGAGCACGATAAATAAAAATTTTAGCCATCTATTTGTAAGATTTGACGTCCAAGCACGAAAGACACTGTGCTTGACCAAGCAGCGCCCTACTTTATATAATCTATAATAGTAATGTAGTTAGGTTACTGTGAAAATGTTTGCTTTCGGGCTGAAGTACAAATCATCCAATAAGTTGTTTAATGAATGTTTCATATAGAAATATTGTTGGAAATCAAATTTCCTGATTATTAGAGTTTTTCGGTTATATTTAAAAAATTTTGAATTTTTTCATGAAGTGGTCATTTTTTTAATATTGAACAAGAATATTTTTATAAAATATAAAATAGTTATAAAGCTCTAAAAAATCATATAATTTAATTTTCTACAAGATTTTGATATGAATAATTTATTTAGCAACTTAAATCTAAATTTTGAGCTAAAAATATTATAAAATATGAATAGTTTATACTTTGGCCGAAGTACAAATATTTTCACGCTAACCAAACTCAATAGTAATGTATCCTATACTATGGGTGCGTTTGGATCGCCCAAGGATAGCACAAACCCGAGAATAGCTGCTATTCTGAACTTCAAAACGATCCAAACATGTTTTAGCTATTTTGGGTTAGTGCCAAATAGTTGCTAATCCGCTAACCCGTCAATTGGTTGGGTTAGCAAGGTTAGTGGTTGTAAGGATAGCAAAAATCATTTATTATTATTATTATTATTATCAGTATTATTATATTATATATTATCATTACCATCGTTAATTATTTATTTATTTATTTCTAATTATTACCAATATAATAATAATAATTGTTAATATTAATATTATTATAATTATTATCATCATCATTATAATTATTATATTTACATTTATTATTATTATTTATCATTATCATTATTATTATATTATTTATTAATATTATTGTTAATATTATTATTTATTGTCATTATTTATTATTATATTATATTATTTATTACTACATTATATTATTTATTATTATCATTATAATTATTATATTATTTGTTCGTATTATATTATTTATTATTATTAGTTTTATATTATTATTATTTTCATTTTTTATTATTACTTTTTTATTATCATTATTATTATTTTATTATATTTTTATTTTTTATTTATTAATATTATTGTATTATTATTATTTATTTTTATTATTGTCATTATTTATTATTATTTTATATTATATTATTTATTATTATTATTATTTATCATTATAATTATTATTTATTATTATCATTATTATTTATTATTATTATTATTATTTATTATTTATCATTATATTAATATTATTATATTATTTGTTAGTATTATTATATTATTTATTATTATATTATCATTATTGTCATTATAATTATTATTATTACATTGTAATTGTAATTATTATATTATTACTATTTTATTATTATTATTATTATCATTATTATCATTATTATTTTATATTATTATTATTGTCATTATTTTATTATTATTGAAATTTATTGTCATTTGTGTTATTATTATATTTTATTATTATTGTATTATTATTATATTATAAATTGATATTATTATTTTATTATTATTATTCGTTAGAAAACTAAAATAATTTATTATTTTACTAATTCTCACCATCACTACTCCAAATGTGCAATCCAAACAACATTTTCACTAACCTAGATAGCACAAATTAGCACTATTTTTGCACTAACCTAGATAGCAATATTTTTGCACTATTTCAACTACTAATCTAGATAGCACTATTTTTGCACTAACCATGACATGATCCAAACGCACCCTATATGTTTTGTTCATTGAGCGTTAATCACCCGTAACATTTGTATTGTATAAAAGATTCATAGCTTTGTTTAGTGGTGAGACTAGCGTAAAAAAGTAGAATATCTATAATATATTATATATCTAAAATATAAAGATAGGCTCTGTAAACAATAATTCCACTAAACAATTTGTGCATCCAATTTGTGCAACATGATTAAGTATTTTGAGTTGTGCTATTATGCTTTACAAAGTGCGGCAAAACGCGCATTTTACGATTGTGAACTATTGAATCGCGTTTTATAATTTGTGCCAACATTATGATCAAATATTCAACAGTTTCACAATAACAAAGCGCGCATTTTACCTCGTTTTGCAAAGCAAAATAGCATAACTCTAAGTATTTTAGTAATTATATTTTTATTTATTAATTAATTTAAGCTCAATTAGTATAGATTAATCTTACTAAATATTAATTAAATGATAAATTTCAAATTAAATCAACAAAGTAGAATTAGATAGATCCATTCGACTTGTCTTGAATCTGATCCAATCCGAGACCGGACAAAAGTATTAAACTCATACCAAACTTATTTTTTCATGATTCATGTCGGGTCAGATAAAACAATTTAGGATCCTATGAATGATACATTTAAAATATTTTTTCCCATATAAATAAATAAACAAATAACTCCGTACAACTGATATTAAAATTGTGGAGGCTTAAAATTTAAAAACACATGCAATATCATAATTAATTATCAAAAAAAAAATATAGAAATATTTTTTTACATATCTGATTTTTAAAACTTAACAACAATATTTCCAATTCAAAAGAGTTGATAACTCATGTTAAACTTAAACACATGCCTTCCTATTATTCTAAATGCATTAAGTTATGTACTTGTAAACATAACATAAATGAAGTCCTAATTATTAAAGATTTAAAAGTTTGAAAAATGAAGCAAAATCAATAACATGTAGATCACTGAATATAAGCTCCTTATAAAATCCGAAGCAAAAACCTGAGCCTTCTCTGGGTGCTAAACTTGAGGCCTGTTCCCTAAAAAGGAGCTTTTATAAAAGTCAACAGTCTCTCTGCAGGGTCTTCAAAGCAACAACCACCACCAAAAGCGCCACACACTCACCATTTGGTACTATTTAAACCTATTGAAAAGTGCCACGATGGAAAGACCTGAAGTGGTAGCCTCACATGTGTGCCAAAGAAATAATATGTCAATTAATTTCAAACATTCTTTTGCAAGAGAAGGACAAAAGTATGACATAATGCTGTGCTTTCTGACATCCATGGGGAGACAACATAATCCAGTTATCACATTTTGACTGATTTGAGGAATTTTTATTTTTCTTTCGACTGATTTGAGAGATGATGGCAAGGAGCTGACACTATTGAGAAATATATTCCTCGGGATAGTTTCTTTCGTACAGGTTCGGTATTTTGTACCAGGTACATTATTTTTCTTATCAGAACAATAAATTCAAGCTGTAGAAGACCTCTGTTTTTCAGTTATAGCAAGTATCTGAGTATCTCCGTAAAAGACGAACTAGAATATTAATTAGCTCTTAACCTTTCGAATTTAAATTGTTTTTTCAGTGAGAGCAAAAAAATTTGTGCAACAAAAGTCTGCTCGTGGGCATGTGCAAGACATGGTAGAGCAGCGACGACGACGATTGGTGTGATGGTGCGGCAGAGATATGATCTAGTCTTGAGATGTTATTTGCTCGTGGTTGTGTGTAACGGCTAGTTGAGCAATGTTGATGACGATCTATGATTTGCTCATTTATTAGAATAATAAATTCAAGTTGTAGAAGACATCTTTTCTTCAGTTACAGCAAGTATCTCGATAAAAGACGAATTAGAATATTAATCAGCTCCTACACTTTCGAATTTAAATTGTTTTTTCAGTGCGAGTAAAAAAAGAAAAAAATTGTGCAACAAAAATCTGCTCGTGGGCGTGTGCGAAAGATGGTAGAGCAACGATGACGACGATTGGTGTTATAGTGCGACGAATATATGATCTAGTCTTGTGATGTGATTTGCTCGTGGTTGTGTGCAATGGCTGGTCGAGCAACGTTGCCGACGATCTATGAGACTGTGTGGTGCCTATTCTGTGATTCTTGTGATCTGTGACCAATGTTTATCCTCGTGGTAGTGTGTGACGACAAAGATCTAGATTTGTGAGACGATCAGTTTGTGCTTTCTTCCGCAAATTTGTGCATGTGATTTGTGTGATGATTTATATGAACTAAAGTACTATTGTCCTCGTTATTGAGTGATTGAACTGATAAGAAAGTTTATTTACTGCTTCTGGTATCATTTGACAGTGACAGATATAGAATTTTAGTGACACTTACATACAAAAGTAAAAAAAAACATAAATTTCATCTAGGACGCTGATAATGTGCCCCAAGTTTTGTCCCCCCATTTCGTCCGCTGACACTGACGCGCGGGTCTCACGCTTTGACTTTAGGGGACCACACTTTTTGGGACATCTCAGAAGCAGAGCACGAGGCAGCAGAGTTTTATCCTTTCATCTATAACATTGAATATCATTAAAAATAATATGGTTTGCATATTAAAAAAAAACAAGCATAGAGAAAATAGTAGTAAAACAATCTAAGTTGAGATTGCATCCGGAGGGGCCAGATTGTAATTTTATAAAAAAAATAATATCCGGAGGAGCCAGATAAATACATTATTTACTAATAATTGAGTAAAGTAATATTATGGTTTTTTTCATGTCGAGTTTCTCGACCCAAAATGATAAATAAATAAAAAAAACATGCATTTAAAATCAAATAACTGTAAATCAGGTACTTAACATAACATTATTTTGATATTTCAATTCAATTCTTTCCAAGATTCACTACTTTTTTTTTATTTTGCCTTCTAAAAACACAAACAAATGTTTTGATAACTGAGAGCACACTCATTTTAATAATACAATAAATTTGTCAAGTGCACCCCTCTCCCCCAAATTTCACCCAGTACTCAAAAGATATCAGATTACACAACTAGAAGTCTAGAACCAGTCTGTACATCAGTACATACAAACAATTTTTTACTGCACTGGATGATGATGCTAAGCCCCTTGAGGTATTTGAACTTTATGCCAGCATTTCGTTCCAAAAACAGCTACTTTTGTTTCGGTACCAGTTTACCAGACTATTGTCTATTTAATTTCTGTACCAGTTGTTGGGTCTTTGACTGGAATTTCTTCTAGTCGATTCATAGTTTGAGATCAGAGGGTCACAGGGGCGGAGATCAGAGCTATATGGCAGAGTCGGCGAGTCGCAATCTCGCAGAGATTAGAGGAGCTGAGGAGGTGCCCTACTCTGAATCACTATGGATCCGCCCCTGTTATTTGATGATGTGTCATGAACTGATCTAGGAAAAATCATGGAGTTTTACACTTGCTGGCACTAGAGGAGATTATTGTGCAATGATCGAGTTGGATATTGTACTGATAGTTATTCTGACACCATAGTAGTTTGATTATCAATTTGCTGGCATTAATTTTGTAACTAGGGATGCTGCCTGAGCTGCTGAGCATGAGATCATAGGAATGAGTGCACAAAAGAGATGAGGAGTACATATTTAGGATTTAATCATATTTAGTTATTTTGAATTTTCTTTTTGCTTTCTTATTATGGGGTGCCTTCCCACTAAAGAATTGCTACCGGTGGAGAACATTTAAATACTAGAGAATTAAAAGATGTTAAGGTGTTTTTGTATTGAGTTGGTGTTTATGTTTTTGCTTCGAGGGTGTATTGCAGTATTGGTACTATCGAGATATTGATATCAGTACAGTGTTTAGGGATGATATAGACACTTTTATTGGAACCAGATCTGGTGCTGCGTGGGATGGTGTAGCGCAGCACTTAGACCGTCCGATTTTCACTGATTACATCAAGATTAATGTCAAAGTATAAAGACTTCTCTGATTTTCATCGCTGGCGATCGATCCGTACCGTCCATCTGCTGTAGCGCGCTACAGCAGATTCGGTTCCCTTTTATTTGGTGTGTTTGCTTTCATTTGAAATGTATGCATTACTGGCTTACTGCATTAGTGATACTGAAGGCTTGGTCTTGTCTTCTGGCGTACGTGCGCTGTACTGTGCCAACATGAAAGACTTCAAGATACAGGGTATGACAATTTAGTGTCGCTTCGAAATATGTACATCAGATAATGATACTGCACATCAACAGCACAGCACAGCACAAGGCCTTTTCCATAGTACAACATACAGTTGAGAATTCGTTTTTGATCCAGTGACTAATTTTGGCATTACTTTTGAAGGCATTTATTAAAATTAAATGAATAAGTTTTAGTATATAGTTAAGAAAAATATTTAGGCGACATCATAGTCGTGCCATCATCGATATTAATGAACAAATTCAGTAGTTATTATGCACATTGTTTTGTTATTATTCATCTAATTGACCGAACGCTCGACTCAGAATGCGCCTCCTGATACGATTTTCCTTCTCTATTTCTCTTGAGATGATGTTTCCAGTTTCTCCTATCACTTCAACTCAATGCGAATAATAATACAGTTAACATGTATAATAATACAAATAGCGTGCATAATAACACAATTAACATAAATCATAACACAATTAAAACACAATCCAAAATAAACAACACTGATTAACATGATAATAATATGATTAACATATATAATAACTCATTCTGAATAATAATACAGTTAATATGTATAACTAACAAAGAATGGGTCACAAAACGAATTAATTAACTTATTATGCATATTAATTTTGAATTATTATGCATGTTATTTAAATTGTTATGCACGTTATGAAAATAAGTCCGAATAGATATAAATAACTTGTATCAATGGTGGTATCGATATGCCGATGCAACTAAATTCGTCCATTAGTATCGATGATGATAACGCTATATTAGCTCGCAAATTATTAAAGATACATGCTTTCATAATTCAAGTACGGTAATATTATAATCTCATATAATTCAATATAATTGAGGTCATAAAATATATGAGATTATGTGTTGATCATGCTGTAGATGCTATAGAGGTGGTTCTTAAATTTAATGTTTTTATTGCATTTTCCAGAATATTAAAATTCACAAGCTCCTAGCATCAATTGAGCACTAAAGAGAGTCACATTCAAGTCTCCTCCAGCTACCTAATCTAAAGAGCAATTAAGATAGCTACTATTCTCTTATTTTCTATTCGAGAACATAATCCTCATCTAATTATTTAGCCTTTGGTGCACCACATTTCTGTTGTCAAGTGGTGAATCTCTGTCCTAGATTGTGTTGTCAATCGAACTTTGTTACGGTGTATTGAGGTGTTGTCCCGTGCATCGGTTTAGGAGAAGAAGATTGACTTACTTGTGTTAGAAAAAGTCAAAGATCGTCTATTTCCTTTGTAAAAGATACTTGATTATAGTGAAACGACCCGGAAAGAAGAATTATTCCGGGAGACCCGAGGACGTAGGGCTAATTTCTTTTGATAGGCCGAACCACATTACTTAGCGTGTTCACTTGTTCTTGATTGCTCTATCTTCACTCTCTCTCTCTCTCTCTCTCTTTTTCTCTCTTTGATCTTAATTTTTGTGATTTGCTCAATTAGTTTTTGAAATTGCTTGTTCTATTACTTGGCTAGATGATTAAGGTCTAAAAGATTTAATTTGAATTGAAATCGCTTCCGCACATAGAATATATTAAAAAATATAAGTGCAAACGTTTTCACATTAGCCATACTTATATATATATATATATATATATATATAGTGAGGCTATGGCGTTCCGCAAAGCACGTGCTTTGCGGAACACCATAGTCTCACTATATATATATATTTGTTAAATCATAATATATTTTATTATTGAATTATAGTCCAAGAATACATAATTCATATAAAATACAAATTAGAAGCAAAATAAACTCACAGTATTTAAGAACTCATTAACCAAAAGTGCAAGTTCTTCCTTCAAGAACAAAAGATATCAAACAGTACAACAGAAAGGAAATTTAGCAAAATCTCATAAAACAACGTTAATGAAAAATTTTAAATAATCAATTGCCGTAGCTCCACCTATGCCAACGATTATTTAAAATAATCGTTGTTGTATCTCCAACCATAGCTTAAAATGAGCACTTTGTGACTCTTGTCTCTCACTCTAGTTTCCTTGGCTGCCTCCACAACTTCTCAAACTTTCTCTGCGCTCTCTTTCCCACCTGACTGCCTCCACACTTCTAACTAGTCTGCTAGAGGTGTGGAGATTATGAACGATATCTATCACAGACACACACACACATCTTGTTCTTATGCCTCTCATCGACGCCTTGGGCATGAGAATGATCGATTCCGCCATATCATTCATGTCCTCCATCGATCTTGTTTTTTTCTCCTCTCACTGATAACCCTTGTCCTCTCTCACGCCTTCTTCTCTTGTTGTCTTATGGTAACTTTTTTTATTTTGTTAAATATTGTTGTTGTTGTTGGTATACTTATTGTTGCTATTTTCTGGTCTCTTTTCTCTGTGTTTGCTTTTATTGTTTATGTTTGGTTATGCGATTTGTTGTTGTTTACTAGTATGTGTTAGATAGTTGTGCAATGGCGCTTTGATATGTTTGTGCTTATTATATAGCATGACATGGTGAATTCTACTAATCACAATTATTTTACAAAACCTTTTTAGGTGAAACACGACTAATATAATGAAAATCCAGCAATAAAAATTCAAGATGTTGATTTCACCCTAACGAGCAGGTTGTGACTCAATGGAGACCTGATGAGTATTACTTAATCTATTTTCTTTTGGCATTCACTAGACAACTACATAGAAAGTAATAACTTGTTTGTATTTCTGTGTTTTTGTAGGTAGCATCTTGTGGGGGCTGTTGGATGACAAATTTATGTATCGTACCCTCCTGAAGTATCAGCTTTGGAGGAAAGAACGTACCTTAAAAGAACAAAAGCTTTCATCTATGAAGATGATTTGCTATTTTTAGTCTTTTTTCTAGTTAAGTTTTTTATTTCCATTTTATTTTATTTTTTCTTTGTAATGATCATATATTGTAATGAGATAATTTTTGTAATGAAAACATGTTATATGTTTAATAAAAAAAATTTTGTGACAGTATAATAAGTTGTGAGATATATTGACTAGTAAAACTGAGGCAAGCCATCATGTATGAACGTTTTAAAAAAAAAGACATAAGACAATTGTTATTTATTAAATAACTGTTGACTTAGGTCCTCTATGGCAACAATTATGCATTAAATAACCTTTAATTGTCTTATTCTGAATATTAAATTACTATCTTCTCTTAGACAATAGCCATTTGTCAACGGTTTATTATATGATTCAATAATCTCTTAGACAACAACGGATGCATAATGTTAGACAAGGTGATTTTAACCGCAAACTGCTCCTGTTTATTTTCACTACTAGCTCTGAAAAATACAACATATTTTTTAAACAATTATTATTTTTTAATAGAAAAACTGCTCCTGCTCTCCCTACTTTATAATTAGTAATTTGACACGGGCAGTCCGAAATTTCAGTGCTCACCTTACCATTTCATGTTGCAATGTGACTAGCTAGTTTTAAAAATATCCGATAAGAAGCACTAGTATATATTACAGTAGCAACATAAAATAATATCTTAGACCATAAATAACATATGCATATCACATTTTTTTCATTTTAAATGATAATTTCAAAATACTTTCTTCACACAAAAAAAAAAAAAAATCAACGTTGCTGGTTCCGAGAGAAAATAACTAGGCCAGTAAAAAGTTAACATTTCTGCGTTTCACTGCCAAAGTTAGTTCTTCTACCAGTCTGCTAGAGAAGATATTGATCACTTTTAGAATGCGGAGGAAAGAATAGAAGAGTCAGATAGAAAAATAAACTATCAAATTAAAAATTTTGTTTTGAGAAATCCATATATATTAGTTTTGTCTACCTGCAGAGATATTTTCTCCAAGAACTAGTCGACTTTAATGTTAGGGAATGAATGTTTTTTCGAATTATTACTTAAAAAACTACTTTATTCAAAATGCATTCCAACAAAAAAAGGGGATATGTATTATGTATATGGATAATGTTTTGTAGATACCACATTTGATATAACCGATTTTATTATGCATCTTTAGTTAAGTTATTCTGCACATTATTTGAGTTATTATGTATGTTATATTATAACTATTTCAGTATAAAAAAATAACATGTATAACTATTTCAATACAAAAAATAACGTGCATAGAACTCAAATAATGTGCATTATAACGCCACTAAAGATACATAATAAAATCAACAACATGTATAACTATTTCGGTACAAAAAAAAATATGAATAATAACTCAAATAATGTAAAGAATAACTCAACTAAATATGCATAATAAAATCAATATGATATCAAATATGATATTTACTTATTAACTATCTATGTATATTGATCAGGAGAGAGAATTTTGTAAGTTTGTCGCTGCACGTAAATTATTATGTACTTGTGTTGTTCTTGTAGAAGGGCAAAATCAAACAGAAGCAGTGCCTACATATAGCCTTCATCTCCAGGCCTGTTGGGTAGTCAAAAGTACAAGCAAGTATTGAATGAAAACCCAAGACCCGCTTACCTTGTCAGACCTGTCAGAGAGACTATTTCTTTCTTTCTTTCTTTCTTTCTTTGAAAGAAGTTTTTGGCAGTCCGGCCGTACGTCCCCTCCCCAGCTCGACAAAACCCTAATTTTGTCCTCCTTATCCTTTTCTCATCAAACCCTAAAGCTCTTCTTTTCTCATCAAACCCTAATTTTGGGTACGTCCCCTCCGTATATATCTCTACTTTCAAGAACTCAAGTTCTAACCCAACTTATATTTCTTATTTCATACAAGAGTACAAGACTATTCTTTTCTCTCATGGATACCGATCAATACGATCAATACGAGCAAGCACAGAATGAAGGTTTCAACCAACCAACTGAAAGAAGACGGGGTGGGAGAAGGGGACCGCGCGGGGGTCTATCAACAGACCCACAAAGTGTTGCCGCGCGTGAGAGACGTCACCGGATTAGTGATCGGTTTCGAATCCTTAAAAGCCTTGTACCAGGAGGTAACAAAATGGATACTGTGTCGATGCTTGAAGAGGCAATAAACTATGTGAAGTATCTCAAGACCCAGATAATGCTTCATCAAACCCTGCTGACAATGTGTACAACTGGGTCCGGCACTGAAAGCAATAGCCCTGCTGCAGCTGGTATTGCTGATCTCTGCGCTGGTATAGGTTTGAATGGTACCAGTGAGGGGTTTGGCTATAATCAGGAAACAATAAACCCTAGTCCAGAGTTGTGGAACTACTCAATAGTACAGCCGGAGCATTCTCTTCCTCCTTTACCTTGCTCTATCCAGGATGAAGATGAATAGATGAGGAGACCAGAAAAGATGCATGATGCAGCATCTCATACATACTAATACGTAAGGTTGGTTACTAGGTTTAATTATCAATCTCTAATCTATATCTATTTCTAGAGGTTTTTCTTTTGATTATGTGCTAGATTTAAGAATATGCTAGCCGGTCTAGGTGTACCAACCCGGCTTGAAGTTTCGGAATATATATATTTGGAGAAATGCAGCTCCTGTGTAACTTTTGAATATAATTGTGCTGTGCAAGCCAAGCTAGGTTTAAGGTTTTAGACTTTTAGGTATGAAGATTTCATTTCATGTTGGAAGTTGGAATTTGGAACTAATATTTAGTACCTTTTTCCAAATTCACCTAGTTGGCTCTCCTGCTTTATTGTCCAATCATTTGTCATATGTTTTTTAAGATTCAACTTATTTGACTTTTTGGCCTTTATTTGCTATTTAAAAAGTTGAAATATCAAGTTTACTTCTTGGCCGCATTGAATTAATTATTTGACCCGTCTGTTTTCTGCATAAAAATTGATTCATATTAATTAATTTTAATGATTATTAATAGCAACTAACTAATCCTGTAACTATACAATGGAAGATCAAAATCTAGTTTTGAGATGGGTGATAGCTTTTATATATGGCTTTACCTAGATTATTAACAGACTTATATATTTTGTTAATTGGATATATATACAGTATGCTTCTGTAAATATATATATACATGGAGAAACTCAAGATAAAAGAAACTTGTGTTAATATTTGACAAATCTTTAATACTTTCTTCATACAAGTGCTTCTATAGCTAGATATAAAACAAAAACAAGCCTATTTAAAGTGACTGAGCCAACAAACTGAAATTCATTTGTATCTGGTTCTTCAATTAATCTAATGCATCTGAATTTGAGTAAATGATGGATTAGGCACGTGCTAATTAATGATTACATTGTATTCAAAGGCGCTCAATCTTTATGTGAGAAATATTCCTTTTGCTTAAAGGCGCTCAATCTGAACCCTAATGAGTAATTAATGTCATTGAATCTTGAATTTCCATTTTTTTTTCCTAAACACAGTGGTTAGTATATTGAAACCTGGATAGCGCTCTGTGGTCCTTTATTATAAAATAAATCTGAAGTTTGAAATCCAACATTAATGTATGCACAATTATGTTATTTATGAATTATTTTGTCTGTAAAATAAATGTATTTGATTATTCAAGGTATATCAAGCGCTTTGAAATGCATGCATTACCAGACTATGAAAATTGCACGAAATATATATAAGTTATATATATATATATATATATATATATATATAAAACATATTTTGAAGTACTGAATTGTAAATATACGAGGTTGATAAATAGGTAC
>CAXKVX010004494.1:7500-10000 GCA_964058865.1 Eleocharis quinqueflora
GGCATGCCTCAAATGATGTAAAGCATGGTTGGATGGCTGCTTTACATGGATGAATGGGTGAAAAACATGGATGAATGGATGAAAAACATGGATGTATGGCAGCGGTGTTGGGGCATGCATGCAGCGGTGTTGGCATGCCTCAAATGATGTAAAGCATTGTTGGATGGCTGCTTTACATGGATGAATGGGTGAAAAACATGGATGAATGGATGAAAAACATGGATGTATGGCAGCGGTGTTGGGGCATGCATGCAGCGGTGTTGGCATGCCTCAAATGATGTAAAGCATGGTTGGATGGCTGCTTTACATGGATGAATGGGTGAAAAACATCGCTGCATGGATGAAAAACATCGGTGAATGGATGAAAACATCGCTGCATGGATGAAAAACATCGCTGCATGGATGAAAAACATCGGTGAATGGATGAAAACATCGCTGCATGGATGAAAAACATCGCTGCATGGATGAAAATCATGTTTACATGGATGAACGGATGAAAATCATGGATGAGTGGATGTAAATCATTGATGAGTGGCCGAAAATCATCCATGAAACGATGAAAAACGTGTTTTCATGGATGTTTTGGAGCTTGGGGATTTCATGGGGGTGGTAACCCTGCAGGTGGCTAAAGGGTAAAAATTTATATTTCCTATTGGGGGGGGCTAAATTTCGGAGGGGGGCGGGTGTTGGGGCACGCATGCAGGGGTGTTGGGGCACGCATGCAGGGGTGTTGGGGCACGCATGCAGGGGTGTTGGGGCACGCATGCAGCGGTGTTGGGGCACGCATGCAGCGGTGTTGGGGCACGCATGCAGCGTTGTTGGCGCACGCATGCAGCGGTGTTGGGGCACGCATGCAGCGGTGGGGGCATGCATGCAACGGTGTTGGGGCACGCATGCAGCGGTGTTGGCATGCCGCAAACGATGTAAAGCATGGTTGGATGGCTGCTTTACATGGAGGAATGGGTGCAAAACATGGATGAATGGGTGAAAAACATGGTTGCCTGGCTGAATGGCTGCCTTACATGGGTGCATGGATGAAAAACATGGCTGCATGGATGAAAAACATGGTTTCATGGCCGAATGCATGAAAATCATGGATGGCTGCCTGCCTTACATGGGTGAATGGATGAAAAACATTGATGCATGGATGCTTTACATCGGTGAATGGATGAAAAACATTGCTGCATGGATGAAAACATCGCTGCATGGATGAAAATCATGTTTACATGGATGAACGGATGAAAATCATGGATGAGTGGATGTAAATCATTGATGAGTGGCCGAAAATCATCCATGAAACGATGAAAAACGTGTTTTCATGGATGTTTTGGAGCTTGGGGATTTCATGGGGGTGGTAACCCTGCAGGTGGCTAAAGGGTAAAAATTTATATTTCCTATTGGGGGGGGCTAAATTTCGGAGGGGGGCGGGTGTTGGGGCACGCATGCAGGGGTGTTGGGGCACGCATGCAGGGGTGTTGGGGCACGCATGCAGGGGTGTTGGGGCACGCATGCAGCGGTGTTGGGGCACGCATGCAGCGGTGTTGGGGCACGCATGCAGCGTTGTTGGCGCACGCATGCAGCGGTGTTGGGGCACGCATGCAGCGGTGTTGGGGCACGCATGCAGCGGTGTTGGCATGCCGCAAACGATGTAAAGCATGGTTGGATGGCTGCTTTACATGGAGGAATGGGTGCAAAACATGGATGAATGGGTGAAAAACATGGTTGCCTGGCTGAATGGCTGCCTTACATGGGTGCATGGATGAAAAACATGGCTGCATGGATGAAAAACATGGTTTCATGGCCGAATGCATGAAAATCATGGATGGCTGCCTGCCTTACATGGGTGAATGGATGAAAAACATTGATGCATGGATGCTTTACATCGGTGAATGGATGAAAAACATTGCTGCATGGATGAAAACATCGCTGCATGGATGAAAATCATGTTTACATGGATGAACGGATGAAAATCATGGATGAGTGGATGTAAATCATTGATGAGTGGCCGAAAATCATCCATGAAACGATGAAAAACGTGTTTTCATGGATGTTTTGGAGCTTGGGGATTTCATGGGGGTGGTAACCCTGCAGGTGGCTATAGGGTAAAAATTTATATTTCCTATTGGGGGGGGCTAAATTTCGGAGGGGGGCGGGTGTTGGGGCACGCATGCAGGGGTGTTGGGGCACGCATGCAGCGGTGTTGGGGCACGCATGCAGCGGTGTTGGGGCACGCATGCAGCGTTGTTGGCGCACGCATGCAGCGGTGTTGGGGCACGCATGCAGCGGTGTTGGGGCACGCATGCAGCGGTGGGGGCATGCATGCAGCGGTGTTGGGGCACGCATGCAGCGGTGTTGGCATGCCGCAAACGATGTAAAGCATGGTTGGATGGCTGCTTTACATGGAGGAATGGGTGCAAAACATGGATGAATGGGTGAAAAACATGGTTGCCTGGCTGAATGGCTGCCTTACATGGGTGCATGGATGAAAAACATGGCTGCA